>CANDYM010000236.1:0-17471 GCA_947397865.1 Polietes domitor
ATAACTAAATAACTAAATAACTAAATAACTAAATAACTAAATAACTAAATAACTAAATAACTAAATAACTAAATAACTAAATAACTAAATAACTAAATAACTAAATAACTAAATAACTAAATAACTAAATAACTAAATAACTAAATAACTAAATAACTAAATAACTAAATAACTAAATAACTAAATAACTAAATAACTAAATAACTAAATAACTAAATAACTAAATAACTAAATAACTAAATAACTAAATAACTAAATAACTAAATAACTAAATAACTAAATAACTAAATAACTAAATAACTAAATAACTAAATAACTAAATAACTAAATAACTAAATAACTAAATAACTAAATAACTAAATAACTAAATAACTAAATAACTAAATAACTAAATAACTAAATAACTAAATAACTAAATAACTAAATAACTAAATAACTAAATAACTAAATAACTAAATAACTAAATAACTAAATAACTAAATAACTAAATAACTAAATAACTAAATAACTAAATAACTAAATAACTAAATAACTAAATAACTAAATAACTAAATAACTAAATAACTAAATAACTAAATAACTAAATAACTAAATAACTAAATAACTAAATAACTAAATAACTAAATAACTAAATAACTAAATAACTAAATAACTAAATAACTAAATAACTAAATAACTAAATAACTAAATAACTAAATAACTAAATAACTAAATAACTAAATAACTAAATAACTAAATAACTAAATAACTAAATAACTAAATAACTAAATAACTAAATAACTAAATAACTAAATAACTAAATAACTAAATAACTAAATAACTAAATAACTAAATAACTAAATAACTAAATAACTAAATAACTAAATAACTAAATAACTAAATAACTAAATAACTAAATAACTAAATAACTAAATAACTAAATAACTAAATAACTAAATAACTAAATAACTAAATAACTAAATAACTAAATAACTAAATAACTAAATAACTAAATAACTAAATAACTAAATAACTAAATAACTAAATAACTAAATAACTAAATAACTAAATAACTAAATAACTAAATAACTAAATAACTAAATAACTAAATAACTAAATAACTAAATAACTAAATAACTAAATAACTAAATAACTAAATAACTAAATAACTAAATAACTAAATAACTAAATAACTAAATAACTAAATAACTAAATAACTAAATAACTAAATAACTAAATAACTAAATAACTAAATAACTAAATAACTAAATAACTAAATAACTAAATAACTAAATAACTAAATAACTAAATAACTAAATAACTAAATAACTAAATAACTAAATAACTAAATAACTAAATAACTAAATAACTAAATAACTAAATAACTAAATAACTAAATAACTAAATAACTAAATAACTAAATAACTAAATAACTAAATAACTAAATAACTAAATAACTAAATAACTAAATAACTAAATAACTAAATAACTAAATAACTAAATAACTAAATAACTAAATAACTAAATAACTAAATAACTAAATAACTAAATAACTAAATAACTAAATAACTAAATAACTAAATAACTAAATAACTAAATAACTAAATAACTAAATAACTAAATAACTAAATAACTAAATAACTAAATAACTAAATAACTAAATAACTAAATAACTAAATAACTAAATAACTAAATAACTAAATAACTAAATAACTAAATAACTAAATAACTAAATAACTAAATAACTAAATAACTAAATAACTAAATAACTAAATAACTAAATAACTAAATAACTAAATAACTAAATAACTAAATAACTAAATAACTAAATAACTAAATAACTAAATAACTAAATAACTAAATAACTAAATAACTAAATAACTAAATAACTAAATAACTAAATAACTAAATAACTAAATAACTAAATAACTAAATAACTAAATAACTAAATAACTAAATAACTAAATAACTAAATAACTAAATAACTAAATAACTAAATAACTAAATAACTAAATAACTAAATAACTAAATAACTAAATAACTAAATAACTAAATAACTAAATAACTAAATAACTAAATAACTAAATAACTAAATAACTAAATAACTAAATAACTAAATAACTAAATAACTAAATAACTAAATAACTAAATAACTAAATAACTAAATAACTAAATAACTAAATAACTAAATAACTAAATAACTAAATAACTAAATAACTAAATAACTAAATAACTAAATAACTAAATAACTAAATAACTAAATAACTAAATAACTAAATAACTAAATAACTAAATAACTAAATAACTAAATAACTAAATAACTAAATAACTAAATAACTAAATAACTAAATAACTAAATAACTAAATAACTAAATAACTAAATAACTAAATAACTAAATAACTAAATAACTAAATAACTAAATAACTAAATAACTAAATAACTAAATAACTAAATAACTAAATAACTAAATAACTAAATAACTAAATAACTAAATAACTAAATAACTAAATAACTAAATAACTAAATAACTAAATAACTAAATAACTAAATAACTAAATAACTAAATAACTAAATAACTAAATAACTAAATAACTAAATAACTAAATAACTAAATAACTAAATAACTAAATAACTAAATAACTAAATAACTAAATAACTAAATAACTAAATAACTAAATAACTAAATAACTAAATAACTAAATAACTAAATAACTAAATAACTAAATAACTAAATAACTAAATAACTAAATAACTAAATAACTAAATAACTAAATAACTAAATAACTAAATAACTAAATAACTAAATAACTAAATAACTAAATAACTAAATAACTAAATAACTAAATAACTAAATAACTAAATAACTAAATAACTAAATAACTAAATAACTAAATAACTAAATAACTAAATAACTAAATAACTAAATAACTAAATAACTAAATAACTAAATAACTAAATAACTAAATAACTAAATAACTAAATAACTAAATAACTAAATAACTAAATAACTAAATAACTAAATAACTAAATAACTAAATAACTAAATAACTAAATAACTAAATAACTAAATAACTAAATAACTAAATAACTAAATAACTAAATAACTAAATAACTAAATAACTAAATAACTAAATAACTAAATAACTAAATAACTAAATAACTAAATAACTAAATAACTAAATAACTAAATAACTAAATAACTAAATAACTAAATAACTAAATAACTAAATAACTAAATAACTAAATAACTAAATAACTAAATAACTAAATAACTAAATAACTAAATAACTAAATAACTAAATAACTAAATAACTAAATAACTAAATAACTAAATAACTAAATAACTAAATAACTAAATAACTAAATAACTAAATAACTAAATAACTAAATAACTAAATAACTAAATAACTAAATAACTAAATAACTAAATAACTAAATAACTAAATAACTAAATAACTAAATAACTAAATAACTAAATAACTAAATAACTAAATAACTAAATAACTAAATAACTAAATAACTAAATAACTAAATAACTAAATAACTAAATAACTAAATAACTAAATAACTAAATAACTAAATAACTAAATAACTAAATAACTAAATAACTAAATAACTAAATAACTAAATAACTAAATAACTAAATAACTAAATAACTAAATAACTAAATAACTAAATAACTAAATAACTAAATAACTAAATAACTAAATAACTAAATAACTAAATAACTAAATAACTAAATAACTAAATAACTAAATAACTAAATAACTAAATAACTAAATAACTAAATAACTAAATAACTAAATAACTAAATAACTAAATAACTAAATAACTAAATAACTAAATAACTAAATAACTAAATAACTAAATAACTAAATAACTAAATAACTAAATAACTAAATAACTAAATAACTAAATAACTAAATAACTAAATAACTAAATAACTAAATAACTAAATAACTAAATAACTAAATAACTAAATAACTAAATAACTAAATAACTAAATAACTAAATAACTAAATAACTAAATAACTAAATAACTAAATAACTAAATAACTAAATAACTAAATAACTAAATAACTAAATAACTAAATAACTAAATAACTAAATAACTAAATAACTAAATAACTAAATAACTAAATAACTAAATAACTAAATAACTAAATAACTAAATAACTAAATAACTAAATAACTAAATAACTAAATAACTAAATAACTAAATAACTAAATAACTAAATAACTAAATAACTAAATAACTAAATAACTAAATAACTAAATAACTAAATAACTAAATAACTAAATAACTAAATAACTAAATAACTAAATAACTAAATAACTAAATAACTAAATAACTAAATAACTAAATAACTAAATAACTAAATAACTAAATAACTAAATAACTAAATAACTAAATAACTAAATAACTAAATAACTAAATAACTAAATAACTAAATAACTAAATAACTAAATAACTAAATAACTAAATAACTAAATAACTAAATAACTAAATAACTAAATAACTAAATAACTAAATAACTAAATAACTAAATAACTAAATAACTAAATAACTAAATAACTAAATAACTAAATAACTAAATAACTAAATAACTAAATAACTAAATAACTAAATAACTAAATAACTAAATAACTAAATAACTAAATAACTAAATAACTAAATAACTAAATAACTAAATAACTAAATAACTAAATAACTAAATAACTAAATAACTAAATAACTAAATAACTAAATAACTAAATAACTAAATAACTAAATAACTAAATAACTAAATAACTAAATAACTAAATAACTAAATAACTAAATAACTAAATAACTAAATAACTAAATAACTAAATAACTAAATAACTAAATAACTAAATAACTAAATAACTAAATAACTAAATAACTAAATAACTAAATAACTAAATAACTAAATAACTAAATAACTAAATAACTAAATAACTAAATAACTAAATAACTAAATAACTAAATAACTAAATAACTAAATAACTAAATAACTAAATAACTAAATAACTAAATAACTAAATAACTAAATAACTAAATAACTAAATAACTAAATAACTAAATAACTAAATAACTAAATAACTAAATAACTAAATAACTAAATAACTAAATAACTAAATAACTAAATAACTAAATAACTAAATAACTAAATAACTAAATAACTAAATAACTAAATAACTAAATAACTAAATAACTAAATAACTAAATAACTAAATAACTAAATAACTAAATAACTAAATAACTAAATAACTAAATAACTAAATAACTAAATAACTAAATAACTAAATAACTAAATAACTAAATAACTAAATAACTAAATAACTAAATAACTAAATAACTAAATAACTAAATAACTAAATAACTAAATAACTAAATAACTAAATAACTAAATAACTAAATAACTAAATAACTAAATAACTAAATAACTAAATAACTAAATAACTAAATAACTAAATAACTAAATAACTAAATAACTAAATAACTAAATAACTAAATAACTAAATAACTAAATAACTAAATAACTAAATAACTAAATAACTAAATAACTAAATAACTAAATAACTAAATAACTAAATAACTAAATAACTAAATAACTAAATAACTAAATAACTAAATAACTAAATAACTAAATAACTAAATAACTAAATAACTAAATAACTAAATAACTAAATAACTAAATAACTAAATAACTAAATAACTAAATAACTAAATAACTAAATAACTAAATAACTAAATAACTAAATAACTAAATAACTAAATAACTAAATAACTAAATAACTAAATAACTAAATAACTAAATAACTAAATAACTAAATAACTAAATAACTAAATAACTAAATAACTAAATAACTAAATAACTAAATAACTAAATAACTAAATAACTAAATAACTAAATAACTAAATAACTAAATAACTAAATAACTAAATAACTAAATAACTAAATAACTAAATAACTAAATAACTAAATAACTAAATAACTAAATAACTAAATAACTAAATAACTAAATAACTAAATAACTAAATAACTAAATAACTAAATAACTAAATAACTAAATAACTAAATAACTAAATAACTAAATAACTAAATAACTAAATAACTAAATAACTAAATAACTAAATAACTAAATAACTAAATAACTAAATAACTAAATAACTAAATAACTAAATAACTAAATAACTAAATAACTAAATAACTAAATAACTAAATAACTAAATAACTAAATAACTAAATAACTAAATAACTAAATAACTAAATAACTAAATAACTAAATAACTAAATAACTAAATAACTAAATAACTAAATAACTAAATAACTAAATAACTAAATAACTAAATAACTAAATAACTAAATAACTAAATAACTAAATAACTAAATAACTAAATAACTAAATAACTAAATAACTAAATAACTAAATAACTAAATAACTAAATAACTAAATAACTAAATAACTAAATAACTAAATAACTAAATAACTAAATAACTAAATAACTAAATAACTAAATAACTAAATAACTAAATAACTAAATAACTAAATAACTAAATAACTAAATAACTAAATAACTAAATAACTAAATAACTAAATAACTAAATAACTAAATAACTAAATAACTAAATAACTAAATAACTAAATAACTAAATAACTAAATAACTAAATAACTAAATAACTAAATAACTAAATAACTAAATAACTAAATAACTAAATAACTAAATAACTAAATAACTAAATAACTAAATAACTAAATAACTAAATAACTAAATAACTAAATAACTAAATAACTAAATAACTAAATAACTAAATAACTAAATAACTAAATAACTAAATAACTAAATAACTAAATAACTAAATAACTAAATAACTAAATAACTAAATAACTAAATAACTAAATAACTAAATAACTAAATAACTAAATAACTAAATAACTAAATAACTAAATAACTAAATAACTAAATAACTAAATAACTAAATAACTAAATAACTAAATAACTAAATAACTAAATAACTAAATAACTAAATAACTAAATAACTAAATAACTAAATAACTAAATAACTAAATAACTAAATAACTAAATAACTAAATAACTAAATAACTAAATAACTAAATAACTAAATAACTAAATAACTAAATAACTAAATAACTAAATAACTAAATAACTAAATAACTAAATAACTAAATAACTAAATAACTAAATAACTAAATAACTAAATAACTAAATAACTAAATAACTAAATAACTAAATAACTAAATAACTAAATAACTAAATAACTAAATAACTAAATAACTAAATAACTAAATAACTAAATAACTAAATAACTAAATAACTAAATAACTAAATAACTAAATAACTAAATAACTAAATAACTAAATAACTAAATAACTAAATAACTAAATAACTAAATAACTAAATAACTAAATAACTAAATAACTAAATAACTAAATAACTAAATAACTAAATAACTAAATAACTAAATAACTAAATAACTAAATAACTAAATAACTAAATAACTAAATAACTAAATAACTAAATAACTAAATAACTAAATAACTAAATAACTAAATAACTAAATAACTAAATAACTAAATAACTAAATAACTAAATAACTAAATAACTAAATAACTAAATAACTAAATAACTAAATAACTAAATAACTAAATAACTAAATAACTAAATAACTAAATAACTAAATAACTAAATAACTAAATAACTAAATAACTAAATAACTAAATAACTAAATAACTAAATAACTAAATAACTAAATAACTAAATAACTAAATAACTAAATAACTAAATAACTAAATAACTAAATAACTAAATAACTAAATAACTAAATAACTAAATAACTAAATAACTAAATAACTAAATAACTAAATAACTAAATAACTAAATAACTAAATAACTAAATAACTAAATAACTAAATAACTAAATAACTAAATAACTAAATAACTAAATAACTAAATAACTAAATAACTAAATAACTAAATAACTAAATAACTAAATAACTAAATAACTAAATAACTAAATAACTAAATAACTAAATAACTAAATAACTAAATAACTAAATAACTAAATAACTAAATAACTAAATAACTAAATAACTAAATAACTAAATAACTAAATAACTAAATAACTAAATAACTAAATAACTAAATAACTAAATAACTAAATAACTAAATAACTAAATAACTAAATAACTAAATAACTAAATAACTAAATAACTAAATAACTAAATAACTAAATAACTAAATAACTAAATAACTAAATAACTAAATAACTAAATAACTAAATAACTAAATAACTAAATAACTAAATAACTAAATAACTAAATAACTAAATAACTAAATAACTAAATAACTAAATAACTAAATAACTAAATAACTAAATAACTAAATAACTAAATAACTAAATAACTAAATAACTAAATAACTAAATAACTAAATAACTAAATAACTAAATAACTAAATAACTAAATAACTAAATAACTAAATAACTAAATAACTAAATAACTAAATAACTAAATAACTAAATAACTAAATAACTAAATAACTAAATAACTAAATAACTAAATAACTAAATAACTAAATAACTAAATAACTAAATAACTAAATAACTAAATAACTAAATAACTAAATAACTAAATAACTAAATAACTAAATAACTAAATAACTAAATAACTAAATAACTAAATAACTAAATAACTAAATAACTAAATAACTAAATAACTAAATAACTAAATAACTAAATAACTAAATAACTAAATAACTAAATAACTAAATAACTAAATAACTAAATAACTAAATAACTAAATAACTAAATAACTAAATAACTAAATAACTAAATAACTAAATAACTAAATAACTAAATAACTAAATAACTAAATAACTAAATAACTAAATAACTAAATAACTAAATAACTAAATAACTAAATAACTAAATAACTAAATAACTAAATAACTAAATAACTAAATAACTAAATAACTAAATAACTAAATAACTAAATAACTAAATAACTAAATAACTAAATAACTAAATAACTAAATAACTAAATAACTAAATAACTAAATAACTAAATAACTAAATAACTAAATAACTAAATAACTAAATAACTAAATAACTAAATAACTAAATAACTAAATAACTAAATAACTAAATAACTAAATAACTAAATAACTAAATAACTAAATAACTAAATAACTAAATAACTAAATAACTAAATAACTAAATAACTAAATAACTAAATAACTAAATAACTAAATAACTAAATAACTAAATAACTAAATAACTAAATAACTAAATAACTAAATAACTAAATAACTAAATAACTAAATAACTAAATAACTAAATAACTAAATAACTAAATAACTAAATAACTAAATAACTAAATAACTAAATAACTAAATAACTAAATAACTAAATAACTAAATAACTAAATAACTAAATAACTAAATAACTAAATAACTAAATAACTAAATAACTAAATAACTAAATAACTAAATAACTAAATAACTAAATAACTAAATAACTAAATAACTAAATAACTAAATAACTAAATAACTAAATAACTAAATAACTAAATAACTAAATAACTAAATAACTAAATAACTAAATAACTAAATAACTAAATAACTAAATAACTAAATAACTAAATAACTAAATAACTAAATAACTAAATAACTAAATAACTAAATAACTAAATAACTAAATAACTAAATAACTAAATAACTAAATAACTAAATAACTAAATAACTAAATAACTAAATAACTAAATAACTAAATAACTAAATAACTAAATAACTAAATAACTAAATAACTAAATAACTAAATAACTAAATAACTAAATAACTAAATAACTAAATAACTAAATAACTAAATAACTAAATAACTAAATAACTAAATAACTAAATAACTAAATAACTAAATAACTAAATAACTAAATAACTAAATAACTAAATAACTAAATAACTAAATAACTAAATAACTAAATAACTAAATAACTAAATAACTAAATAACTAAATAACTAAATAACTAAATAACTAAATAACTAAATAACTAAATAACTAAATAACTAAATAACTAAATAACTAAATAACTAAATAACTAAATAACTAAATAACTAAATAACTAAATAACTAAATAACTAAATAACTAAATAACTAAATAACTAAATAACTAAATAACTAAATAACTAAATAACTAAATAACTAAATAACTAAATAACTAAATAACTAAATAACTAAATAACTAAATAACTAAATAACTAAATAACTAAATAACTAAATAACTAAATAACTAAATAACTAAATAACTAAATAACTAAATAACTAAATAACTAAATAACTAAATAACTAAATAACTAAATAACTAAATAACTAAATAACTAAATAACTAAATAACTAAATAACTAAATAACTAAATAACTAAATAACTAAATAACTAAATAACTAAATAACTAAATAACTAAATAACTAAATAACTAAATAACTAAATAACTAAATAACTAAATAACTAAATAACTAAATAACTAAATAACTAAATAACTAAATAACTAAATAACTAAATAACTAAATAACTAAATAACTAAATAACTAAATAACTAAATAACTAAATAACTAAATAACTAAATAACTAAATAACTAAATAACTAAATAACTAAATAACTAAATAACTAAATAACTAAATAACTAAATAACTAAATAACTAAATAACTAAATAACTAAATAACTAAATAACTAAATAACTAAATAACTAAATAACTAAATAACTAAATAACTAAATAACTAAATAACTAAATAACTAAATAACTAAATAACTAAATAACTAAATAACTAAATAACTAAATAACTAAATAACTAAATAACTAAATAACTAAATAACTAAATAACTAAATAACTAAATAACTAAATAACTAAATAACTAAATAACTAAATAACTAAATAACTAAATAACTAAATAACTAAATAACTAAATAACTAAATAACTAAATAACTAAATAACTAAATAACTAAATAACTAAATAACTAAATAACTAAATAACTAAATAACTAAATAACTAAATAACTAAATAACTAAATAACTAAATAACTAAATAACTAAATAACTAAATAACTAAATAACTAAATAACTAAATAACTAAATAACTAAATAACTAAATAACTAAATAACTAAATAACTAAATAACTAAATAACTAAATAACTAAATAACTAAATAACTAAATAACTAAATAACTAAATAACTAAATAACTAAATAACTAAATAACTAAATAACTAAATAACTAAATAACTAAATAACTAAATAACTAAATAACTAAATAACTAAATAACTAAATAACTAAATAACTAAATAACTAAATAACTAAATAACTAAATAACTAAATAACTAAATAACTAAATAACTAAATAACTAAATAACTAAATAACTAAATAACTAAATAACTAAATAACTAAATAACTAAATAACTAAATAACTAAATAACTAAATAACTAAATAACTAAATAACTAAATAACTAAATAACTAAATAACTAAATAACTAAATAACTAAATAACTAAATAACTAAATAACTAAATAACTAAATAACTAAATAACTAAATAACTAAATAACTAAATAACTAAATAACTAAATAACTAAATAACTAAATAACTAAATAACTAAATAACTAAATAACTAAATAACTAAATAACTAAATAACTAAATAACTAAATAACTAAATAACTAAATAACTAAATAACTAAATAACTAAATAACTAAATAACTAAATAACTAAATAACTAAATAACTAAATAACTAAATAACTAAATAACTAAATAACTAAATAACTAAATAACTAAATAACTAAATAACTAAATAACTAAATAACTAAATAACTAAATAACTAAATAACTAAATAACTAAATAACTAAATAACTAAATAACTAAATAACTAAATAACTAAATAACTAAATAACTAAATAACTAAATAACTAAATAACTAAATAACTAAATAACTAAATAACTAAATAACTAAATAACTAAATAACTAAATAACTAAATAACTAAATAACTAAATAACTAAATAACTAAATAACTAAATAACTAAATAACTAAATAACTAAATAACTAAATAACTAAATAACTAAATAACTAAATAACTAAATAACTAAATAACTAAATAACTAAATAACTAAATAACTAAATAACTAAATAACTAAATAACTAAATAACTAAATAACTAAATAACTAAATAACTAAATAACTAAATAACTAAATAACTAAATAACTAAATAACTAAATAACTAAATAACTAAATAACTAAATAACTAAATAACTAAATAACTAAATAACTAAATAACTAAATAACTAAATAACTAAATAACTAAATAACTAAATAACTAAATAACTAAATAACTAAATAACTAAATAACTAAATAACTAAATAACTAAATAACTAAATAACTAAATAACTAAATAACTAAATAACTAAATAACTAAATAACTAAATAACTAAATAACTAAATAACTAAATAACTAAATAACTAAATAACTAAATAACTAAATAACTAAATAACTAAATAACTAAATAACTAAATAACTAAATAACTAAATAACTAAATAACTAAATAACTAAATAACTAAATAACTAAATAACTAAATAACTAAATAACTAAATAACTAAATAACTAAATAACTAAATAACTAAATAACTAAATAACTAAATAACTAAATAACTAAATAACTAAATAACTAAATAACTAAATAACTAAATAACTAAATAACTAAATAACTAAATAACTAAATAACTAAATAACTAAATAACTAAATAACTAAATAACTAAATAAATAAATAACTAAATAACTAAATAACTAAATAACTAAATAACTAAATAACTAAATAACTAAATATAACTAAATAACTAAATAACTAAATAACTAAATAACTAAATAACTAAATAACTAAATAACTAAATAACTAAATAACTAATAACTAAATAACTAAATAACTAAATAACTAAATAACTAAATAACTAAATAACTAAATAACTAAATAACTAAATAACTAAATAACTAAATAACTAAATAACTAAATAACTAAATAACTAAATAACTAAATAACTAAATAACTAAATAACTAAATAACTAAATAACTAAATAACTAAATAACTAAATAACTAAATAACTAAATAACTAAATAACTAAATAACTAAATAACTAAATAACTAAATAACTAAATAACTAAATAACTAAATAACTAAATAACTAAATAACTAAATAACTAAATAACTAAATAACTAAATAACTAAATAACTAAATAACTAAATAACTAAATAACTAAATAACTAATAACTAAATAACTAAATAACTAAATAACTAAATAACTAAATAACTAAATAACTAAATAACTAAATAACTAAATAACTAAATAACTAAATAACTAAATAACTAAATAACTAAATAACTAAATAACTAAATAACTAAATAACTAAATAACTAAATAACTAAATAACTAAATAACTAAATAACTAAATAACTAAATAACTAAATAACTAAATAACTAAATAACTAAATAACTAAATAACTAAATAACTAAATAACTAAATAACTAAATAACTAAATAACTAAATAACTAAATAACTAAATAACTAAATAACTAAATAACTAAATAACTAAATAACTAAATAACTAAATAACTAAATAACTAAATAACTAAATAACTAAATAACTAAATAACTAAATAACTAAATAACTAAATAACTAAATAACTAAATAACTAAATAACTAAATAACTAAATAACTAAATAACTAAATAACTAAATAACTAAATAACTAAATAACTAAATAACTAAATAACTAAATAACTAAATAACTAAATAACTAAATAACTAAATAACTAAATAACTAAATAACTAAATAACTAAATAACTAAATAACTAAATAACTAAATAACTAAATAACTAAATAACTAAATAACTAAATAACTAAATAACTAAATAACTAAATAACTAAATAACTAAATAACTAAATAACTAAATAACTAAATAACTAAATAACTAAATAACTAAATAACTAAATAACTAAATAACTAAATAACTAAATAACTAAATAACTAAATAACTAAATAACTAAATAACTAAATAACTAAATAACTAAATAACTAAATAACTAAATAACTAAATAACTAAATAACTAAATAACTAAATAACTAAATAACTAAATAACTAAATAACTAAATAACTAAATAACTAAATAACTAAATAACTAAATAACTAAATAACTAAATAACTAAATAACTAAATAACTAAATAACTAAATAACTAAATAACTAAATAACTAAATAACTAAATAACTAAATAACTAAATAACTAAATAACTAAATAACTAAATAACTAAATAACTAAATAACTAAATAACTAAATAACTAAATAACTAAATAACTAAATAACTAAATAACTAAATAACTAAATAACTAAATAACTAAATAACTAAATAACTAAATAACTAAATAACTAAATAACTAAATAACTAAATAACTAAATAACTAAATAACTAAATAACTAAATAACTAAATAACTAAATAACTAAATAACTAAATAACTAAATAACTAAATAACTAAATAACTAAATAACTAAATAACTAAATAACTAAATAACTAAATAACTAAATAACTAAATAACTAAATAACTAAATAACTAAATAACTAAATAACTAAATAACTAAATAACTAAATAACTAAATAACTAAATAACTAAATAACTAAATAACTAAATAACTAAATAACTAAATAACTAAATAACTAAATAACTAAATAACTAAATAACTAAATAACTAAATAACTAAATAACTAAATAACTAAATAACTAAATAACTAAATAACTAAATAACTAAATAACTAAATAACTAAATAACTAAATAACTAAATAACTAAATAACTAAATAACTAAATAACTAAATAACTAAATAACTAAATAACTAAATAACTAAATAACTAAATAACTAAATAACTAAATAACTAAATAACTAAATAACTAAATAACTAAATAACTAAATAACTAAATAACTAAATAACTAAATAACTAAATAACTAAATAACTAAATAACTAAATAACTAAATAACTAAATAACTAAATAACTAAATAACTAAATAACTAAATAACTAAATAACTAAATAACTAAATAACTAAATAACTAAATAACTAAATAACTAAATAACTAAATAACTAAATAACTAAATAACTAAATAACTAAATAACTAAATAACTAAATAACTAAATAACTAAATAACTAAATAACTAAATAACTAAATAACTAAATAACTAAATAACTAAATAACTAAATAACTAAATAACTAAATAACTAAATAACTAAATAACTAAATAACTAAATAACTAAATAACTAAATAACTAAATAACTAAATAACTAAATAACTAAATAACTAAATAACTAAATAACTAAATAACTAAATAACTAAATAACTAAATAACTAAATAACTAAATAACTAAATAACTAAATAACTAAATAACTAAATAACTAAATAACTAAATAACTAAATAACTAAATAACTAAATAACTAAATAACTAAATAACTAAATAACTAAATAACTAAATAACTAAATAACTAAATAACTAAATAACTAAATAACTAAATAACTAAATAACTAAATAACTAAATAACTAAATAACTAAATAACTAAATAACTAAATAACTAAATAACTAAATAACTAAATAACTAAATAACTAAATAACTAAATAACTAAATAACTAAATAACTAAATAACTAAATAACTAAATAACTAAATAACTAAATAACTAAATAACTAAATAACTAAATAACTAAATAACTAAATAACTAAATAACTAAATAACTAAATAACTAAATAACTAAATAACTAAATAACTAAATAACTAAATAACTAAATAACTAAATAACTAAATAACTAAATAACTAAATAACTAAATAACTAAATAACTAAATAACTAAATAACTAAATAACTAAATAACTAAATAACTAAATAACTAAATAACTAAATAACTAAATAACTAAATAACTAAATAACTAAATAACTAAATAACTAAATAACTAAATAACTAAATAACTAAATAACTAAATAACTAAATAACTAAATAACTAAATAACTAAATAACTAAATAACTAAATAACTAAATAACTAAATAACTAAATAACTAAATAACTAAATAACTAAATAACTAAATAACTAAATAACTAAATAACTAAATAACTAAATAACTAAATAACTAAATAACTAAATAACTAAATAACTAAATAACTAAATAACTAAATAACTAAATAACTAAATAACTAAATAACTAAATAACTAAATAACTAAATAACTAAATAACTAAATAACTAAATAACTAAATAACTAAATAACTAAATAACTAAATAACTAAATAACTAAATAACTAAATAACTAAATAACTAAATAACTAAATAACTAAATAACTAAATAACTAAATAACTAAATAACTAAATAACTAAATAACTAAATAACTAAATAACTAAATAACTAAATAACTAAATAACTAAATAACTAAATAACTAAATAACTAAATAACTAAATAACTAAATAACTAAATAACTAAATAACTAAATAACTAAATAACTAAATAACTAAATAACTAAATAACTAAATAACTAAATAACTAAATAACTAAATAACTAAATAACTAAATAACTAAATAACTAAATAACTAAATAACTAAATAACTAAATAACTAAATAACTAAATAACTAAATAACTAAATAACTAAATAACTAAATAACTAAATAACTAAATAACTAAATAACTAAATAACTAAATAACTAAATAACTAAATAACTAAATAACTAAATAACTAAATAACTAAATAACTAAATAACTAAATAACTAAATAACTAAATAACTAAATAACTAAATAACTAAATAACTAAATAACTAAATAACTAAATAACTAAATAACTAAATAACTAAATAACTAAATAACTAAATAACTAAATAACTAAATAACTAAATAACTAAATAACTAAATAACTAAATAACTAAATAACTAAATAACTAAATAACTAAATAACTAAATAACTAAATAACTAAATAACTAAATAACTAAATAACTAAATAACTAAATAACTAAATAACTAAATAACTAAATAACTAAATAACTAAATAACTAAATAACTAAATAACTAAATAACTAAATAACTAAATAACTAAATAACTAAATAACTAAATAACTAAATAACTAAATAACTAAATAACTAAATAACTAAATAACTAAATAACTAAATAACTAAATAACTAAATAACTAAATAACTAAATAACTAAATAACTAAATAACTAAATAACTAAATAACTAAATAACTAAATAACTAAATAACTAAATAACTAAATAACTAAATAACTAAATAACTAAATAACTAAATAACTAAATAACTAAATAACTAAATAACTAAATAACTAAATAACTATGTTGACGGCACTTACGTCTTTGT
>CANDYM010000237.1:0-74227 GCA_947397865.1 Polietes domitor
CCCACTGTCGTTGCAAATGTAACGTTATTGTAGCAGCAACGATAATAACAGCTACAGCTACAGCAACAACAACAACCGCGCATACAGAAGAAATGTTTAACACACTGTAAGTGGTCGGGTATCGTTACCCTGTTTTGCCAGAAAATTTGACGTTGCCATTAAGGCGTTGCGCATTATCCGACCCGACCGCCGTACAGCAGATACCAGGGCCATACCAAGCCATGGCCAGGCAGGCATGTCATGCCACACCAACCACTACCACTCTCCCTTTATCCTCCACGGCAAAGTAACCAACAGCAAACAGCAGCAACGGTGATGGGGAGAGGGCGAAGGAGTGCGGCGAGGAAGTTCGAAGTACGAAAATACCAAATACAACACAAAAGCCTTCGCTGCTTCTGCCTGTGCTGTGCGTTGGATGGATGTACATATTTTGCGCTTTCTTTCTTTTTCATATTTTGCGCGTAATTGATGCACACCCTGCCTGCCACCACTTCGATGTGGATTCCACGCAGGCCAAAAAGAAGCAATTCTCCCACCAACATCTTCAACAACGCGCACCATATCATTGGAGCTCAAGCTCAGCCAGCCAGCGCTACAATAAGTTATGGCTGTGAACACAAAAACAACACCATAAATATGAAATCACGTACCATGTACAGACAGACATCCATCCGTACGTACGTACATCCATAGATATGTATGTACTCACGCGTACATAACGCGATTGGTAGGATGAGTGAGCGAGAAGCAGCCGCAGAAATGGAAGTGGCAGTGCCACTGCCACTGCCAGCGGAGTTAAATTTTTGCATTGTCTTCCTGTGGATGGATGGCTCGATGGCTGGCTGGATAGCTGGGATATGTGAATGTTCTGTCGGCAGATTTGGTTACCACCATTAAAATTGTATGGATGGATGACTGGCTGGCTGGTTGAGGTTGAAGGAGTAAAGAGCACCACAAATCTGTACAAAACCGTGGTTGTATTATGTTCTGCCGTGAATAATATTGTGTTTATACAATTAACAAGAGTAGCGGCAGCAACGAAAGGATAATGATTTTACTCTTTGTAACAATCCCTGAAAGGATACACATCCATTCATTGGCATCCTTGATTGTATAGGAAGCCAACAACATTCGATGTGTATGTGGGGGGGGGGGGGTTTCTTTGCATAACAACTCTGTAGAATTCCCTTAAAAATCCTGGCATACATCCTTCGGCAGATTATTACATCCTCCCTAACTATCACCAGCCATCCTAGCGTTAGCTCCATGAATCTATTCAAAACCAATGCGGATTTTTTCTGTGTTCATCGACAGCCTTTTTTTCTTTGGATTTCATATCCTCGAAGTTCTTTTATATTTGATGGTCAACTTGATATATATATATATACATATATACCTACACGTGTACATTTTTCTATATAGATATACATACATATATTCATATATATTGATATGGAATGTATTAACCGAAGAGCTGAACTGTTTTTTCTTTCACTATAAATAATAATTACATTACTAGGGTTGTGGTACACCCTCCCCCTCTGCTCCACTCCTCCTCAAGATATTTTTAATCAAGTTAGAGATAGACCACGTCGGTTAAAGAAGTGACGAAGGAAGCCAGCCAGGTATGGCGATGTGAGAAATATTTGGAGGAATTGATATAAATAAAGAAAGGTCCGCAATTCAACCCCAGATCGTTGTTTTGAAAGAAGAAAGCTTCGTTTTATCGCTAAAACAGAGTTAACAAATTCATTACAAATTTAATAAAATATTTTCATATTCAACGGCATCAATATATGCGCCCAAAATTAAAATATAAATCTTCGAGAACTCGAATGGAAAATAATTGATTACTACACCATTTTCAAGTGTAATTCAAAAGACACCATTTGAAATTCAAAAATTCCATGTGAAATTAAAAAAATATCATTTGAAATTCAAAAATTCCATTTGAAATTCAAAAAATATCATTTGAAATTCAAAACTCGTCATTTGAAATTCAAAAGACACCATTTGAATAATTTTTGAATTACATTCCATTTGTTTTTGAATTTCAAATGAAAACTTTTGAATTTCAAATGGTGTCTTTTGAATTGCAAATGACGAGTTTTGAATTACAAATGACGAGTTTTGAATTTCAATTGAAATTTTTGGAATTGCAAATGGAATTTTTGAATTTCAAATAGTGTCTTTTGAATTTCAAGTGGTGTCTTTTGAATTACAATTGAAAAAGGTGTAGAATTACGACTCTAATTCACGAGGCTGAAATGCTCCCTCGCGACCAATAACACCGTACGACAATTAAAAAGAATGGTTTCACCGGAACTGGATGATATGAAACTATAGGAAAAATTGAAAAAATTGTGTGTATTTATGGGATTTTGCTTTGGAAACTTTAGTATAAGTTACTAATATTTATGAAACTATTTCATAAAATTAATGAATGTTCTTTAAAACAAATCTATGAAAATTATCATAAATCATATTATTAAAAAATTAAGAACTGCATTTCATAGTTTCTAAGAAATGTTTCATAAATTTTATGAAGTGTTGCTTTGGCGAGTTTTTAATGAAAATTTTCACTGAGGTTAAGACAAAATCATAAATAGTATGAAGACAATTCTTCCAGTGCACTATGGTCCCAAATCCATTTTTTTTGCAGAAATTCAAAAAAATTAAAATTGGAAAAGTGGTAAATGTGTATATATTTTCTTTATGGCAACACTCCAAGCAATCAAGAAAATATACTGGAGAAAATTAGGTGACAACACCACAAGCCTGAATGGTACTTAAACTTTGCGGTTCAAAAAAGTGGGATTAATTTTGATATAAAGCAGTTTTACAAATTAATTAAAATCAAGACTTAAAAAGAAAATAATAAAGTGACTATATTATGGAAATTGACGGCAAGAGTTAGTAGTTGAAAAATTATATTTAACATTTTATCATTATTGTGGTCTTGTAAGTATTCATAGGTATTGTAATCTTGTGATTTGTAGAGTACATAATCTATAAATGTCGTGGACCAAAAGTTATATGTATGACTCAACTTGACTCAAAGTGTAAATGTGAAATTGTTCGTCTGAGGTTGTAGTTTATGGTGGAATTAATATCTCGTCAGCATTTTTCGGCAAACTCCAAAAATTTTCATTTTATTTTAGCACAGTTTTTGATTAGCCATAGACATATGTATGATTATATCTCTGAATTAGTTTTGTGTACGAGACCCATCAATATTTTATTTAAAAGGTATTAGAAGTACCTTTAAAATGGTATACAACATCATTTCTATAAAAATAATTATTAATAATTTATTTCTTGAAATAATTATTTAAATTGCAGTTTAAAGTATACTATTTGTATGCTATATTTTGCTTTTGTAATAATGTTTAGAAAAACACACTTCGTCAAAATAAACAACTCTTCATTCTTGTAAGCTTCCATAAAATTGTGTTTTTGGCCACCCTGTACCAATACAGGGTGATAATTATGTTGGATATATATTGAGTTTATATGGGAGGTGGTAAGGGCGTGGTCCGATCGGGCCAATTTTATTTTTATTTTTTGCGTATGATATGTCTAGCAAATGTGCAAAATTACGAGACTGTATGTTTATTTTTCGACTTTATGCCATAAAAAATGGATTTGGGACCAGTGTGCAGTGTATGTAAAACTCGTATAAAAAATGACAACATGAAATAATCAAATCAAACATTTCATGATATTTCTATCAGAAAAATTGCATCTATTGCTCCATGACTGCTGCGAAGGCAGTGAATGTTTGGAATAAGTTTTGAAGTATTTCAAAAAAGTCTAGGCAAAGGAACGAGAATTGCTTCTCAAACTATAGGGTGGTTAAATTGTAAGGGCCGGTGTTGAATGTGAACCACACCAAAACGTCAAGTTTTTTCGGCATTTCATTTGACATTTCTCAATTTGAACCATGGAAAGATACACAATCGAGCAACGCGTTAAAGTTATTCAGGCTTATTATGGAAATGGGCGTTCAAATCAAAATGTAAAAATCAATTTTCGAAGAAAATCATCTTCAGTGATGGGGCACATTTTCACCTCAGTGGATTCGTCAATAAGCAGAATTCCCACATTTGGGCAAATGATAATCCAAGAGTGTTTGTCGAAAGACCAATGCACCCACAAATAGTGATGGTTTGGTGCGGTTTATGGACTGGCGGCATCATCGGGCCGTATTTTTTGCAAAATGAGGCCGGCCAGGCAGTTACTGTGAATGGTCTTCGCTATCGTGAGATGACAACAAACTTTTTATGGCCCGAATCGGAAAGTATGGATGTGGTTTCAACACGACAGTGCACAGTGTTGTCCTTTCATACAAAGCGTAGCCAATTATAGAAGTAGTTACATTACGGCTGTCAAAATTTGCAGAAATTATTAAATTGATAAAATTTGAAAAAATACTTAATTTTTGTGAGAATCCTTACAAGGATTCAGATACCTCCCACATATATCCTGAAACTAATATTAGAAAGGAATTAGCATAAGGATATATTTGCCGTATAAGCAAGGGTAAGTTATTAAACTCAACACTGTCTGCGTAGTCAATTCTCTGTCTTGTTGTTTCAAGCCTACATCTCGCTATTCTGAGATCCGAGGAGTTTCTCGTATTGAATACATTTGTGTTTAAATTAAAAGAAATGGATCTGTGCCCAATTTCATTGATGGATTTGTAAACGTTCATTAGTAATTGTTTTTTATATAAACCACGAATTGACAAGATATTTTTCGCATAGTCTCGGTACAATGATACTGTGCCATGGCGAAAATGCAAATTATAAACACATTTGAGAGCCTTATTATACTACCACCAAATATCCAAGATGGCTATGGACCAACGCTTGATAAATCAACAGCTTTGTCTTAATATCTAATTTCTTCCTTAATTTGAAGATTATTCCAATTGCAGAAGAAATTTTTGATTTTACGTATTTTATATGTTCATCCCATTTTAAATTACTTCCCATCTACAAAAATGTCAAAGTCATTATTCATAGTTAAGGACGGTCGAAATCTTAATAATTTCGTCTTGCTAGAGTTCAAAACAAGTCTGTTCAGCCTCGAAAATTCGCACATCAGAGCAGCATCTTTTTCCATTCGAACTCTCAGCACTTTTTCATATTTATAAGTGTAGAATATTGCTATATCATCTGCAAACATAACAACAGATCCAAATAAACCGAGATAATTTATGTCATTTATATATATCATAAACAGAAGCGGGCCAAGGATACTACCCTGAGGCACTCCGCAACTCACAGGCCGGGCTGAACTTCTTCCCTCTCCAACTTGGACAAATTGTCTCCTATTTGACCAATAGCTTCTGATAAGTTGCAGATCATTATCTAGAATGCCATAAAATATAAGTTTTTGCAACAAAATCTCGTGATCAACCAAGTCAAAAGCTTTGCTAAAATCATAAAATATTCCAGCTACTCCTGAAGATCCCTCGTCTAAACCTCGACATATTATGTTTACCACCTTTAATTTTAAATTGCTTCATCAGTCCCTCCACCTTTAATATATCCAAATTGCGTCCTACATATCAACGATTCTTCATCAAAGTATTTTAGAAGTTGGGTGTGCATAATCCTCTCAAATATTTTGTCGATAGATGATAGTATTGCTATGGGTCTGAATTGTTCTGCTGTATTCGCCCTCGTAGTTTTAGGTATAGGAATATTCTTATGCAGTTTCAGAACATCTGGATATGTCGCCAAATTTATCATAGCATTAAAAATACTTGTAATATAAGGTGACAAAATACTACAGCACTTGCTTAATAAAGTCGCCGGTATTTTGTCCTCTCCAGGACTCATGGATCTATTCATATTTTGAATAACTTCCATCACTTCACTTCCATCACCTCATTGAAATGAAAGCGGCGGCTATGACTTCTCATTGATCTTAAGTTATTACAGTGATCTCCACGAAACTTTTGTATACTATCGTTCAAAGTTTTTACAGAATTTACAAAATAATCATTAAAAAGCTCCGATTTATCATTGTCATTGTCTACATATAATCCATCCAAGTCCATCACTTCTACATTACTCTCGATAGATCGGCCCATAACACTATTTAAAAATCTCCAACAGTTTCTCAGGATCACCACTAAATTTTATCAAGTTTTGTTCAAAATACACGTTCATACAAAAAATACGCTTACATATTGAATATTGAAATGGCTTAAACTAAAAAATAAAAAAATTTTTTAAATTTTTTAAAATTCATATTTTCGTTTGGCTTTGTTTGAGATTCGCTCAAATTTAGGTATTTTTATCATTTTTTATTTTTAAAATGAAGTTTGTTCTCCAATCCAATATGTAAAATGTTATTTTTTAATTTATTTAACTTTTCCACACAAAAATATAATTATTCTCATCGATACGTATTTTGGATAAATACCTCCACTATATCTTTCCTTCAAGAAAATGTATTCCATTTGATATTCCCCTCACATACAGAGAGAAGGAACGCTAGGAATATTGTACCTATGAATGTTCTCGTTCGTACATTATAATCAATCACATCTAATAGGGACGCATCCATTCCAGAACAATAAAATTAAAGCCTCCGCACTTCGACAAACAATCACACCATTGTTGTCCTGCTGCCAACGACTATTGTGGCGAACAGAAAAAAACACTATAAAACAAACACACATTCACACACACTTCCATACATGTGCGTGAATAAATCGAGAGAAAAATCATTACAACAATACCCATAATAAAAATTAAAATCTGATTATGTAACCAAACAAATTTGATTACAATATGGAAGCATATTACAACAACAACAACAACTGTGACAACAACAAAAAGAAAGGAATGGAATACAATTAAACTCCGTAGAAAACGAAGAGAAGGAGAGACACGAGGAGAAACGCCACAGGCAACATGTTGGCTGGCTGTATCCCCACCACAATGGAAGCAGCCAGGCAACCGCAACAACAAAGGAACCCAAAATAAAGGAAAAACATTCACCAAAGCAAAAAACGAAAGAAAGAAGAAGAGAAGTGGATAACTATCTGTAGGGTGAAATGTAGGTACAAATACTCGTACACAACAATAGTGGAAATGTGGCAACAATAACATTTATTGAGCGTATGAAACATTTTGAGCAGTTCAGCAGTTAAAGGAGCAAACACACACACACACAGCCCACGGCCATTGAATGATGACACTGTGCCAGAAAAAGGAATGACAGAGTAGAAAACTCTGGGAAGTGTGAGCGCCCCGTTAGTCGATATAGCGTGCTCGACTATCAGCATGGGGGTTGTGGGTTCGATTCCCACCAGAGGCTATGGTCTGTCGCTGCAATAACTAGCTACAATGGTCTTAGTCACTCCGGCTCAATCCCTGCACCCAAAATTAGAATATAAATTTACTTTGTATTGTAATCTATATATAGGGTCCGCCATCTAACGTTTTTTTTTGTCAACTATTCAACCGTTGGACTATTATTTGTGGGGTGCCCGAGGCAGCCATTTGAATGAAATTATTTTCCATTATTAACCGGAAGGATTGTACTTTCAAATAAAAACAAGAAATTTGAGAAAATATTCAGTAGTTTTTTTATAGCATTTTCAAAAAAAGTTATTTTGCGGACCCTATATATATATATATATATATATGTATATATAAAACGGCTGAAGCCAGGGTCATGGAATTTTCAGAGTGGTTCCCAAATATGACGTAGACGTCGACTAGAAAGGGTTTTACGAAATTCGTACTTTTAGGCGGTTAAAATGGGATAAAAAGGGATATTCATCGAACCTTCGTCCTGGGTAAACGGCAGTACACTGCAAGAATTTTCCTTCATAATATTTATGAAGCGATTTCATAAAGGTTCATAAGATCAAAGAAAGATTTCATAGTGCTAAAGAAACCATTCTTAAATATTATGAAATATGTCATAATCAATAAAATATTTGTGTTATGAAATGTCTTCATAAATATAATGAAGGATTTCATAGTTTTTTTTTTGTAAATTCGAGGAAAACTTTTTATATATGCTGATGATATATGTCTTTTTTATCCATATAAAGAGGATCTTATTTTGAAAATTAATATTGAACGTGATGCATCGCTCTTATCAGAATATGCCAGATTAAATAAATTAGTTCTGAATGAAAGTAAGACTAAATTCATAAGATTTAGACCCCAATCTCATGGTAGTTTCAACAATGTCACAGTTCTCATTAATGGTCAAGCAATCGTTGAATCTTACCATATAAAAAACTTAGGTGTTCAATTGCAGAATACTTTGTCTTGGGGAATGCACATAGATCACTTAAGATCGAAAATAACACCAGTCATTGGCATGTTATATAAACTTAAAAATAAGCTGGATAGAACAACAAAACTTATTATTTTCCAGTCTCTTATTCAGAGTCATATCGGGTACATGGCACTTGTGTATGGTTTTAAAAAAAACATGGACCTAAAATCTTTACAAATATTACAGAATAAAGCTCTGAAAAATATATATAATTTGCCATTATTGTATCCAACAGCATCACTATATGGTGAGGTCGCTAAAAATGTTTTACCAATTCATGGGATATATAAAAACCAGTTATTAATATATGTATATAAAGTTGTAAATAATATAGGTCATCACACTATTCGATTTCGGCGTAATCAACAAAGGATTAATACTGGGAACAATATGAATTTAAATGTAGTCAGATGTCGATTGGAAACAACGAAACAACGAATAGAATACATGGGTAGTGTTGAGTTCAATAATCTGCCACAGAATTTAAAATAATCTCAAACGATTGCTATATTTAAGAAAGGATTAAAGGAATACTTATTGTTGAACGTTGAAATGCTTCTTATTTAGATAACTAATGTACGTTAAAATTATGATGATTATCAATTTGTTATTCTCAGTAAATAATTTTTTATGAAATTATGTATGTATTAGTTGCTAACTAGCCTCTTTAAAGTCCTAGCAGCGCTGAGGCATAATTATTATTGTTAAAATGAATAAAACTGAATTAAAAAAATATATTACTATTTATGAAACTCTTTCATAAAATTAAAGAAGTTTCTTCATAAAATATATGCAAATTTTCATACATCATATTATGAAAAATAATGAATTTTTATGACACAAGTTCTTCGAATGAAGAATAGTTTCTAAGAATAGTTTCATAGTTTTTAAGAAATGTTTCATAAATTCTATGACACTTTTCATTGATTTGTGCTTTATGAAATATGTTTCATACATTTTATGAAATGTTACTTTGGCAATTTTTTAATGAAAAATTTGAGGTTAAGAAAAAATCATAAATATTATGAAGATAATTCTTTCAGTGTAGCTAGAAACATGAAGTTCGGTGTGTTCGTAGCACATGCAGACCATGTTGACGGGCTACTAATAGGGATTTTTCGAAATTTGTACTTTTAAGGGAGGAAAGAGACAAAAAGGGATAAAAATGGTACCAATTTAAGTATTGCACCTATATTCATGAATATCGGTATCTATATTTTTCTGACAACGTACACTTGCAACATAAATGGATTTTTCGAAAATTGTACTTATAAGGGGTAAGCGGGACAAAAAGGGATACAAATGGTACCAACTAAAATATTACAGCTAAAATCGTGAAATTTTGTATGTAAACTCCTCTGACCATATATAAGCGCATTAAAATTGGATATTTCAAATTTTGTACTTTTAAGGGTTGCGAGGGACAAAAAAGGATAAAAATGGTAATAATTTTAGTATTGCAGCTATAGTCGCGAAATTTGGTGTATAAATTCCTGTGACAAACGTATAAGTGCAATCGAAATGGATTGTTTCGAAATTTGTACTTAAAAGGGGTGAGCGGGGTCAAAAGGGATAAAAATGGTACCAACTAAAGTATTGCAGCTATAGCCTTCGAATTTGGTGTGTAAATTCCTCTGACAACGTAGACTTGCAACATAAATGGATTTTTCGAAAATTGTACTTATAAGGGGTGAGCAGGACAAAAAGGGATAAAATTGGTACAAACTTAAGTATTACAGATAGAATCGTGAAATTCGGTATATAAATTCCTCTGGCCATGTAGAAGCGCAATCAAATTGGATTTGTCGAAATGTTTACTTTTAAGGGAGTGGGACAAAAAGGGATAAAAATGGTACTAATTTAAGTATTGCAGCTGTAGTCGCGAAATTTGGTGTGTAAATTCCTCTGACAACGTAGGCTTGTAACATAAATGGATTTTTCGAAATTTTTCTTATAAGGAGTGAACGGCACAAAAAGGGATAAAAATGGTGTATAACCCTTTAATTGCGTAAACGCAGAACATTATATATTACAAAATTTTACTTATAAGGAGGATGCGGGACGATAAGTTATAGGGATAAACGCGGTAGCAAATAAAGTGGCATGTTTTTAGGGAAAGCAAAAACACATTTTACCTATAGAGATTTTTCAAAATGTGTATTTTTGGGAAAGAGGTGCAAAAAGTTGTCGGCTGCATCTAGAAATATGGGGTCGAGGATATAAGAGGCTCTGCGGTTGTAATTTTTTGTTCAAAACTGGGTAGGAAATGATAAAAATTATACATACGAAGGGAGTTCAGCTAAAATAGTGTAATTCAAGAAGCACATTTCTTTGACCAAATTACTATTTTTGATTTATCTACAACCACCAAAAGAAAATCAAATAAATACTATCCAAAAACAGATACGGATAAAAGTAATAACAATAAATATTTTCGCGTGCGAAGCAGCGGGTACTGCTAGTTCATAATAAATAAATAAATGAACTCTGGGCAGTGATATTATTTTTCTTGTGGGTATTGTCGAGTAGAACAAGAATTTGTATTTGAAATTTCCCAGACACACCCAAAATCTTGAGGTACGGTTAAAGAAATTCCTTAATTTTAGTCGAAAATGATTGATCTTCCAAAAAAATTGACCAATTGTAACCCTCGCAATTCTTGCTATTTTAGCATGAAGAGCTTTATTTACAACTTTTGTGTTTTCGGCGACCCCCAGTGAATTTTTCCGCCAAATTTTTTCGTAAAATGTCCTTTTTGAAAGGACTTTTTTTAATTTTCTCGAAAAAAGGGTTAATTGACCCATACAGAGAGGAGCTAGAGGGTTAAGACCTTCGACAAAAATGATCCTCATAAAATTCCACAATATAAAGATTGATTTTTTAGCTATTATCTTTTTGGCAACACTGGTTTAAACAGCTGACGCACGTTTCGTGTTTTGTTTCACTGTCAAACATCTTCAGTTTGGTCTATAATTTAACCATGAATCGTCTTACAAACGAACAACGCTTGCAAATTATTGAATTTTTTTATCGAAATACGTGCTCTGTTAAGAAAGTTCATCGCGCGCTTCCATTTTATGGTCAGTTTAATCGACCCACTGAAGCAGCTATTCGGGCTATTGTGACTAAATTTCGCACCAAATTTACATTGTTGGACATTAAACCACCAACACGCTTACGTAGAGTGCGAACTGAAGAAAATATCGCAGCTGTATCGGCCATTCTTAATGAAGTGACCATCAATTATCGATTCGTTGCCGTTCGCAGCAATTGGGACT
This sequence comes from Polietes domitor, assembly GCA_947397865.1. Lineage (NCBI taxonomy): Eukaryota > Metazoa > Arthropoda > Insecta > Diptera > Muscidae > Polietes > Polietes domitor. The sequence continues at coordinate 11,595 of CANDYM010000237.1, forward strand.
CTGTTACTCAACAACGTGGAAATGCCAAAATTGGACTAAGCGGATGGACCATTTGAGGCGCAGTCAAGTTCAACATTTGCATGAAATAATCTTCAAACATTAAATTATATGGACCGTACTATCGATTCAAATAAAGATTTCATGCATTTGTCTGAACTTTATGTGTGTTTTTTTTTTGAAAAACTTTCCTATAGCTTTTAAAAAATCACCCTTTAGTTCTGACATTAAGAATTCTCTCAGACATTAACTTATAACCAATTTTTCATACTCTCCTTTGAGTCACTGTAAAAAGAAACTCCGACCAGCAGGACTATAAATTTATTCTGCAAAAATGGTCTACTCAACGTGCCCTCTCAGAATTATAGGGTCGCTATTCTGTTCCAATCAAAAAGTCTTAATATGTTGTTTAGTCTCCCGGGTCATAATTCAATGTTCCGCTGCTGTGCACTCTGATACATTGAATTTCTCACCACAATGATACAGAATTAAGGATTTACCTCAGGTATGCCGCTACAGACCAACTCTAACTCGCACCACCGATAAAAATCATAACATTTGTGTCACCCCTTTTTCAAAAAAAAAAATTATGGCCGTTTGCATTGGAACATACGATACCACCTCGTCTGTCATATCTCCGCCTCTGTCATATCACCACCGCATTAACGCGATAATGATGCAAACACAACAGTTCCATGTGATTATAAACCGACCATTGTTGTTGGTCTTTATTAAAATTATTACATTATTAATCTGTTTAATTGAAAACTCTATTTAAAATGTTCAACTCAACTGAACTCAGCTCCGGCCACGACCATATTTCCAACCAACCATTCATCCGCAGAGACAATTATGATGGCAAATAGGACGACCTTTGCTGGTTGTGGTTTTCCAGTGATGGGGTCTTTGTGGTTGTTGTTGTTGTTGCCGCTGTATCTTTTTGTTTTGTTGAAATTGAAATTGAGTTTCAATTAAAGTACGATCTAAATTACTTTTTAATTGTTTTTAAAGCCTTCGGCTGTGTATAAAATAAAAAAGATTTCATAATTTCTTTATAAAAACTGTATCAGAGAGAGAGAGAGTTATAAACCTAATAAAGTCACATAGACACACACACACGACCAACATATCCAACCCCATCGTCCTCCTACTCATCCTCATCATCTTCTGTTCCATCGTCTGCCAGTCTTATGTTCTATTCTATTCTGTTCTGTTGTTTTAACAAGTTCTTCGTTCTCCACAGATGGGGGAGAACGCAATAAATTGTTCATTAAATAAACCACTGAGCAGATGATTTGATTTTAAATTTGATTTAAGGCCACTAACAGGCCCAGTGTTGTTATTCATCAATGGTTGCTGGGATGGATGTTTGTTTTTACTGAACCAGTGACATAGATTTGTTGCTGGTGCTGGAATTCTTATGTGATGAAGCGTAGATTCAATTGATCTAACTTGGAAACTATTCCCATTTTAAATTCATTCAGAATTCATTCTTAAGAATAAATAAGTAAAATGGAGTTATATCTGGATGAATCATTCATTTGTACTCTACAACCGGAGGGAAGAATTTTTGGGCAATTTAGTACTGATTTCTTTTTTCAATTTTTTGGTTTTATTGGAAAGAATGAACTTTTTCATTTAATAATGGAACACAATATCATTTTGCACGAGCGTATAGCGTCCCATTTTGTCAAACATAAACCGGAAAATTAAAATTAATGTTATTCCACCTTTCAAAGTAAAAGGGGTTTTCCCAGCGCGTTGGAAGATTGCGAACATCCAGCCCATCCCTAAAAAAGGTGAGGCTAATAATCCTGCTAACTATCGAACGATCGCGATTTGCTCAGCGCTTTCGAAGGTTATGGAGAGTATGGTTAACCACCATCTTGTGAGGTATTTAGAAACTAATGACTTACTTAATGATCGACCGTAGGAATCGATCTACGGGAGACCTGATGACACTGCTATCCGAAAAGTGAAATCGATCTATTCACCAGCTTGGTGAGAGTAAGGTCGTTGCTCTAGATATCTCCAAGGCCTTTGATAGAGTTTGACACGGCGCACTCATATCAAAGCTTATCGCTTTTGGTGTTGGTAGTGACTTCTCTCGATTTATATCGAGCTTCCTCAGAGATCGCACTATATGTGTTGTCAGGGCCGTGCGCAGGGGGGGGTTTTGGGGGTTCAACCCCCCCCAGAGAGGTTTCGAACATATACTTTTTCAAACCTTCTAGACTTTCTGAAGCAATAAATTATAGAATTTTTAAGGCCTTTTTAAAATAACTCGTCTGATATGGTCATTTTGCAGTAAAATCATGAAAACACCAAAGTTTTCGTGGACACTTTCTTGAATTTCGGACAAAGGTTATGAAAAATACAAACAAATTAAACGAATTGTGCCAATTTCAAGATTGTGTAGTGTTAATTTCGCTAATGGACACCAAGTTGTTCGGAAAATTTTCATTTTTATTAACCGATACCACTTCTTGACATTTGACTAGAGCTATATCTTATGAACTTTTAATTGTGTACTGCAATAAAAGTTTGGAAATTTAATAACAAAATCGTTTAGTAATTTTAAAAAAGTGTAGATAAGAATCACTATGATATCGTAATGAAATCTAAAATATTCTTAATAAAAGCAAATAATTAGTTTGATGCTTGTAGAGCGCTAAGATGTAACATTTGCGATTGGACATTTTTATGGAGCTGTATCTAAATCTGAACCGATGTGTCCTATTTCCATCACAGATGCAACAACGACGGTTTCTGTTACTTCCAATGTTTTGGGAGTTCGCAATTATAATACAAATCCATTTCGACAAACGAAGAACACTGTTTGATATACATAAACTTATTTCTCTTTGTTCATTTACAACAACTGATGACATGTTTACCGCAAACAAACTAATTTTTCTCACAAAAGAAACTCAAAAACGATGTTCACGTGTTTAAAATTTCGTTTCTACGAAATGAATTGTTTCTCTCCGTGTAGGTCTTTATTTTAAAATCTACTTTAAAGTTGGGAAAACATAAAAAATGAGTTTTAACTTACTAAAATTTTTGTTATATTGATCACTTATGTCAAATATTTATCAAAACTTTAGACATCCTATTTAGACCCATACTTTGTCAAAAAAACATATCCAAGTTTCTGCATTTATCATAGAAAAAATGCGGGCGGGTTTACCGCCGAGGAATTTGATAGTTTTTTGTGTAATATTTCTTCAAAATATATATTGGGGGCTTATATTAAAAAGTAGCTATGAACCATTTTCTCGAAAATGAGTTTTTGATGCCAAACTATTCCCAGATTTGGATGTCATCTGTCATTTACATTTGGCGGAGAATTTTTTTCTAAAGCCATTTTTTCAAATTTTTCTGATTTGGCTATCCACTCACACGTTAGTTTGTGACTGCATAAGTGGCTATATAATAAATAATATAATAGAAATAAAATAGTTCAACAATGGAGCAGCATAAAACCGAAGGTTATAATTCGCTACAACGATTTTGTTTAAAACATTTTTCTAGATTTAGGGCATATCGTACTATCAATTCCATCATTTCGCGATAATAGCATTTTGATTCCTAAGTTACCAGGCTAATAAATAGAGGAATTAAAGTCAAAAATTGTGAAAAGTATCTTTAGAAAAACCCGCGTAACTTTTGATCATATTGAGAATACCAAAATATTTCTTTGGCATGTGATTGCTGACTTCATGGGGAATATTTGTGAAAAGAATGAATGAAGAAAGTTAAAATATAAGGAATTGGAACGGATTTTTGGATTTTTCATCAATTGCAGCGATTGGCTACATATATGTTACAAGCGACCAATCTGATGGATGAAGCTGGAATCTTTAAATTCGCTGTGTACATCACAGAAAATGCGTTTCTATACAACATTGCCAAGATTTCATGAAAAAAGTTATGTATTTTACAATAAATCTTATTCTTATTTCAACATTCATAGTGCTCAATTTTAAACATACAAAAGTGGCTACGAACAATGAAACCGCGAATAATAGGAAATTTCGAAAACTTTTTAATCGTAGCAATTAGTAATCCTTTTTAGATTAAACTGTAGAAGAATGATTAATATTTTCTCTTAAAATTAAGGAGAAAATCATTTTTTTCGCTCTCCTGAAAAGTTATGTTTTTGTTCATAGCCACTTATGAATATAAGCCCTCGATATGTATGTATGCAATTTCAAGCAACTATTTAAAAAAAGTTCTACACTTAGAGAACAAGTCTGTTAATAAAAGCAGCGAATGTCTGCTGCCTATCAGCAGACACCTTTCTGCTATTACAGCTGTTTTTTTGCATAACAGCCGTTTTCTGCAATCTTACATCACCATTCACACTGCTAAGGAGTTTGCAGTATGCTAAAATTGGCTGTTATTAATTAAAATATAAAAATAGATAAGCGTTCATAAGCGAAAGCTCGAACTAAGTATGAGTAAAGTTTCCTTATATCAAAGCCACAGTAAATAGTTCATTTACTAGAACAAGGGTAGTAGATTTACTTAAAAACATTTCTTTGGAACTAATACAAAATTCTTACAATTGAGTAAATTCATATTTTTGTGGAAGAATATTTCCAAGGTTTTAAGTGAGAAAAAAATCTGAAATTTTTTGTATGGAAAAAATTCCATTCAGGAAATTTTAACTTAAAATGTGTTTTTCCTAAAATGAAGTTAAAATGTTTACTGAAAATTATGCCGAGTTCTTTATACATTTAAGTATTAATGAACTTATAAAAAACATTTGAAATTGTTTAAAAAATTCTTGTATATTAATCTAAGAAGCAATTCTCGTTCGTTTGCAGAGACTTATTTCATAAATACTTTATGAATTATTCTAAACAACCACTGCGAAGGCACCTATCTTGCCTTTGCAACAATCATGGAGTAGTAGCTCAACTCTTTATGGCAGAGGTATCATGAATCTTTTGAGAAATATTTCATGTTGTCATTTTTTGTATCAGTTTTGCATACTCTGAAGCAAAACCATTTGTATGGTTTTTTAGTTAAATTGTCTTATTTTAAGTTCACTTTTTTCTTGTATTAAGTAAAATTTTCCATTGTTTAAGTAAAAGAATACTTGTTTAAAAAAAATCAGCAAAATTGTCCTCAGTTTAAGTAAATATTTACTTGATTTGAGCATCCATTTACTTAGTTTTAGGAAATTTTCAGCAAAATTTTACTAAGATGTAGTAAAAATTTACTTAGTTTTAGGAAAATTTTGCTTAAATTTAGTAAAAAATTACTTGATTTTAGGAAAAATTTATTTAGATTTAGGAAAATTTCAGCAAAATTCTACTTATATTTAGTAAAAATGTACTTGGTTTCTTAAATTTTAGTTAATTTTAACTCATTATATTGTTAACTTTTTTATGAGTTTAGATGAAAACCCCCCCCAGGGAAAAATCCTGCGCACGGGCCTGCGTGTTGTTGTAGATGGGTTCTCATCCGATGAGCAAAGGTTAACCGCAGGAGTACCACAGGGCTCTGTCCTTCCCCTCACTTTTTCTTATTTTCATCGACGACCTCTTAGATCGGACTATGAATCCTCATCCTATCTCATTCGCGGATGACAGCAACCTCTGTCATTCATACTCATTCGTTCATAGACCAAGTCGTCAAGAAATTGAGGATAAAAGGCGATTAATGGATGAGTCACTTAGCCAGGATTTGCTGGCCATTTCTGAATGGGGTCGAGTGAATAGAATAGATTTGAATGCACGTAAGACCCAGTGCTCCTTGTTGTCTCACAAGCGATTCACTGATCGAACGGCGTCGTCGATTTTAATGAACGGTGTAGATATTGAGCAATCAGATGATCTAGTTGTTCTTGGCATAAAAATACAATGTGATGTTCATTGGACAAAACATGTAAAGGGTGATTTTTTAAGAGCTTGATAACTTTTTTTAAAAAAAAAACGCATAAAATTTGCAAAATCTCATCGGTTCTTTATTTGAAACGTTAGATTGGTCCATGACATTTACTTTTTGAAGATAATTTCATTTAAATATTGACCGCGGCTGCGTCTTAGGTGGTCCATCCGCTTAGTCCAATTTTGGCATTTCCACGTTTTTGAGTAACAGAGACCCAATTGGTGCGAACGGCGACGAATCGAAAATTGGTGGTCATCATTAACACTGGCCGATACAGCTGCGATATTTTCTTCAGTTCGCACTCTACGTAAGCGTGTTGGTGGTTTAATGTCCAACAATGTAAATTTGGTGCGAAATTTAGTCACAATAGCCCGAATAGCCGCTTCAGTGGGTCGATTAAACTGAGCATAAAATGGAAGCGCGCAATGAACTTTCTTAACAGAGCACGCATTTTGATAATAAAATTCAATAATTTGCAAGCGTTGTTCGTTTGTAAGACGATTCATGATGAAATGTCAAAGCATACTGAGCATCTTTCTCTTTGACACCATGTCTGAAATCCCACGTGATCTGTCAAATACTAATGCATGAAAACCCCAACCTCAAAAAAATCACTCTTTATTTGATGTGTCTAAAGATGCCTTCAAATGTTTAGGCTTTTTAAAAAGATGTAAGAAATATTTCACACCCTCTGATCTGCTCAATATCTACACTACCCACATCAGACCAAAGATGGAGTACAACTCCCACATATGGTCGGGTGCTCCAGCTTCATCACTGGAGCTACTTGACCGTGTCCAGAGGAGGGCGATGGTGTTGATAGGTGACGGTAGGATATCCAATTCTATTGTCTCCCTTGAACACCGTCGTAATGTTGGTTGTGTGTCATTGTTCTATCGATACTTTCATGGTATTTGTTCTTATACCGCCCGTGAGAACGTTCGGTAGAGATACGAGACTCTCCAGGAATGCTCACCCATTTGTTGTCGATTGGACAACCGGCCGCACTACACATTACAGAATAAATTCGTTCTTCGCCCGTACTATCCGTATGTGGATTCGACTTCTGGCAAATATCTTTCCCCCCAATTACGACATTCAGAGATTCAAAACTACTCCCTCTTTCCTCCTTCCAATACCTGATCTTCCTTCCGCCAACGCAACGTACAGCATTTATAGGGGTCATCCCCTGAGTGTTGGTTCAGTAAAAAAAGAGCGATGTGAACTTCTCCGACAACAAATTTAATATAGGCTTTGATATTTGACCAAAAACCAGGTCTCAACACACTCAATAAATGTAATTGGTCTCTGTTGAGTGGATAAATCCACCATTCCGATGACAAGTCGCTGTAGCAACGTCGGTCTTGACCGGTCCACACCACCACAAAGAAACTCTAAAGAAGTTCCAGCGCTTACTTCAAACAAGTGCAGTCAAGGGGCTCCAACATAACCGTCCGTCCAAAATCAAATGACCTAAACAATTTTTGTAAGACAAGCGAACATTCTCAGCATCAAACAGAGGAAATCTCTAAAATTGAACAACATGTCCTCAAGACTCGATTGGCAATTCCTGCCTCGATAACCGTCAAGTCTAATAAAAAAGGATCCCCTAGCGATCCCTCGATTGTCCCCAAAAACAGTTTCTGTTAATAGAGTCGAACCAGGATGTTTACATTAACATTTGTAGTTTTATCCATGTCACCAAACGATTTTCCACATCTGGGAAGTTGTTTTTTTTAATATTTTCAGTTTTCCTTGGCCTTCCTTATTGTGATATTGTGGATCTTGAGACGTCGAAGGCTCTTTGCAGTTCTATTTGACACTTCACTTTTCGGATTTCTTGAAAAATGTTCAACTCATCGCTGATATTCAGGAAAATATGATATTCAGAAGGAAAAACGGCCTCAATGACAAATAAATATCTCTTCTAGTACGAAATTTCAATAACAGAGGTAAAACAATTGAATTCAATCCCACTTAAAGATCGTTGCCGAGCAGCGATGGTCGATAGATACAGGCTAGATGCAGATGGTAGTATCCCAAGTGGAACTTTGTCGAAGAGGCCATCACCTGGCTGTTCTTCGGAAAGTGCCGGACGTAGAGTTGCATCACGAGAGAGTGACGTTCATATCATACCAGGGATACCAGTGGCGCTCATTTGTATGTGAATGAATGGATATAAACCAATCCTATAATGAGGGCATACTAATAACATCTATCACTTTGGCTTGCATAAATCAGAGAAATTACAGAAATTACAAGCACTTCGGTGGCAAGCTCGCCTAAATGTTAGACTTTCCATCAGAGTTTTGGTTCAAACGGATGGAATCTCCAAAGCAACCTCGAGACTTGTCCTAAGGACAAGTGGGACTTGGTATACGAGGTCAAAACCCCACTAGGTGACGCTGTTCGCTTCGAGAAGTGGCAGAAGCAGGGCAGGTATCCAGCTTTTAAAGCCGTCAGGAGAAAGTGAAGTTCATCTCATTCGGGGATGCCAGATCAGTGGACCAATACAAAATATAGAATCGATTTCGTTGTTACGTTGCTGAAGGAGAACACTAAACCAAGATTAATTTTGCAACAAAGGGCAACTAGCGATCATATGGGAGCAATGAAGTGACTAGCCGCATGAGGCGATCACATTCGGATGAGTGCGGGGAGGACACCGAAACGGTGGAACACTTCCGTAGTCACTGCCCTGCTTTTTCAATGCTGCGATCCCGCCACCTTTCGGGATCAATATTGTAGCCTTGTAGGCACAGGATGGTTAATATTATTTCATTTGTAATGTAATCTTCTGAATTTCAAATGGAATAATTTTTGAATTTCAAATGAAAACTTTTGAATATCAAATGGTGTCTTTTGAATTACTTATGACGAGTTTTGAATTGCAAATGACGAGTTTTGAATTTCAAATGACGAGTTTTGAATTACAAATGAAGAGTTTTGAATTTCAAATGATGTCTTTTGAATTTCAAATATTGTCATTTGAATTTCAAATGTTGTCTTTTGAATTACAAATGACGAGTTTTTAGTTTCAATTGGCATTTTTTGAATTTCAAATGATTTTTTTTTAATTTCAACTGGTGTCTTTTGAATTTCAAGTGATGTCTTTTGAATTACAATTGAAAAAGGTGTAGTTTCCCCCTTTGGCTGACTTGCTGACTTAGGTGTATGCCCCTGGGCATGAATCTCTCTCAACCATAATTCATAGAAATCCAAGCACTGCGGTGGCACGCTTATGTTATCTCAAGGTACTCATGGATACTCTAGATCTTGGACTTTCCATCGGAATCTTGTTTGTCGTCTTCCCGGGTTCACTATAGAATTCTTTTCTCGTTGGAACACTTTTATACATTCCTTCTGCCAATGCAGATGAGTCAGTCACTCCATCTTACGAAGGTGTTTTCACTCGAACACTCCCAGAACAACCGATGCTTCGACTTATAATTATGAACGGGAAGTAATGGCATAGCGTGATAGTTGTCTTAGGTATTTGTTTGTAGAGGTAGGACAATATAAACAAATTTAAATGTATTCCTCTAATCAACCCTAAAGCGAGATGAAATTGTTTCTTATAATTAATTAATTTTGCAGAAAAACAAATTCTGAAATAACGAACAACAAACAGCGCCATCCATTGCTTGAGAAGAAGCAACATTTGGTTGCAAAACTAAGCGACGCTAAGTTCCAACAATGCCACATGAAACACGCTTATTGTTGTAGTGCCAGCCAACATTTCATGGTCTAGTCCGTCTGACTGACTGACATTCAGAGTCAAAGTCGCCGTCGCCGTCACAGACGTTATTAAAACTTCAAAAATAAATATTATTACTTTATTTGGCAATGGCCATAAGAATTTCAGTTATGCGCGCCTCATATTGAAATGCATTTCATAATTTTTGCTCTGCTCATGAACTTTTGATGCGTTGAGTGGTCAGCATGTATTTGATCCCATTTGTTGCATGATGATGCTGCTGCTGATGATGATGGTGAGATTGTACCATTTGCCATGCCACGGCAGATTGTGCGTCGTCGGTTCTTCTTGAATACAGACGACAAAACAAAAGGCGCGACTGTGCACAACAAACAAATATGCCACTGGTGTTCTTTTCGTTGCCGTTGCCGCTGCTCCCTCCATCCCTCCCTCTCTCTCGTGGCTGGTGATGCGTTTAAGATCAAACATCTTCATTTTTTGGCATTACAACACGCATGCGTAATGTGAAATGTTAAAAGGCTCACTGTCAGCATCAACATCAGCATCACCATCGTCGTCATCGTCATCTGTTCACTTTGCGAGTAGTCTTTAGTTCAGGTTGAATGTTGGCCGGGCACTTGCCACTTGGCGGCGGACTAGGTGCTTGCTGGGTATATGGAAGATGATGAATGCTGGCTGGCTGGAGTGCTGGAGTATAATAAAACATGATCGAATCAATGACTTCTTTTTTCCCCAACCAGAAACAATTTGAAAGCAAATAACAAGTTGTTGTAGTTGTTTTTAATCAAATTAATCGGCAGTGTTTACCTGTGGGTGCTCTATCGGAGTGTACAGACGAGCGGGATTGGAGTGTGAATAAAATAGAATAATGTTGGCAAAAATTGTGAAAAGTGCCTTTAGAAAAACCCGCGTAACTTTTTATCATATAGAGAATACCAAAATATTTATTTTAATACTTAAAAGGCCTTTGATTGATTTTCTATTTTCTCGAAAAAAGGGAGTGAAATTGACCCATAAAGAGAGGATCTAGAGGGTTAAGATCTTCCACAAAAATGATCCTCATAAAATTCCACAATAAAGTTCTGGCAATAAGAAAACTCTCAAGACATTAACTTACTTCAAATATTTATTTTAATTATTAAAAGGCCTTTTTAAGGTTATTTTTCTATTTTCTCGAAAAAGGGGGGGGGGGGAAATTGACCCATAAAGAGAGCAGCTAGAGGGTTAAGATCTTCCACAAAAATGATCCTCATAAAATTCCACAATAAAGTTCTGACAATAAGAAAACTCGCAAGACATTAACTTACCACAAGTTTATCACTTAGTATAATGATTCCTTCGACCAAATAATGAAAATTATTAATCCTCTGTAAAAAGAAACTCAGATCAGCTGGCCTGTAAGTTTATTATTTTTGGAAAACATGAGACGGATTCATGGATAGTATTCTCAGCACAACACTGAAAAAATTATCTTCATAATATTTATGATTTTGTCTTAACTTCAGTGAAATTTTTCATTAAAAAGTCGCCAAATGTATGAAATATGTTTCATAAAGCACAAATCAATGAAAAGTGTCATAGCATTTATGAAACATTTCTTAGAAACTATGAAACGCACTTCTTCATTCGAAGAACTTTTGTCATAAAAAAAATTGTCATATATAATGAAAAATTATATGATTTATGAAAAATTTCATAGATTTTATGAAGAAACTTCATTAGTTTTATGAAATAGTTTCATAAACAGTAATAATTTATACTGAAGTTTCCAATATGAACAAAACACGCACCGCCATTGCGAGAGTCTTTGCAATGAATATGTCCTTCACCTGAATCAGCGTTCATACTTATGTCAGAGTTAGCAGAGGACAAATTGCTGGCATTCAACGAATAAAGTCGGCACACTAAAAATGTAGTTGTAAGTCAAGAAACATTTCATAAAAACTATGAAATCCTTCATTATATTTATGAAGACATTTCATAACGCAAATACTTATTGGTTATGACATATTTCATAATATTTAAGAATTGTTTCTTTAATACTACGAAATCTTTCTTTGATCTTATGAAACTAAGTTTCAATAATTTGACAATTTTGTTTTATGAAAAAATTGTATGAAACATTTATGAATTTTTATACATTTACATTTTTATACACTTCACCATAGATGTTTTAGTTCGATTATTAGATATTGTGCCAATTAGTGCCAATCTAGAGCGGAAAAAGTCAAACTTGAACCGACATTTGTATGGGGGCTATATCTAAATCTGAACCGATCTTACCCACTTTCAGCACAGATGTTTCTAGTTAAATTATAAGATGCATTGCCAAATTAAAAGAAAATCGGATACAATATGTAGTTTCTAGAGCGGAAAAAGTAAAATCGGGAGCGACATTTGTATGGGGGCTACATCATATATTAAATAGCGTTCGTCCTTGATCCACAAAACTTACTTGTGCCAATTTTTGTTAAGATCGGACTATAATTGCGACCTGTAATTTGATTACAACAATAGATGGACAGACGGACATTGCTAAATCGACTCAGAAAGTGATTCTAAGCCGATCTGTATAATGATGGGTCTAACTCGGTTCCTTTTGGGTGTTACAAACAAATGCACAAAGACATAATACTCTCGTGGAGTTTATTAAAATCACAAAATTTATGAAAAACCTTTTATGAAATCGCTTCATAAATAGGGAAATTCTTTCAGTGTACACATGATCTCTAGGCTGGGTTACGAAAATAAATTACAGCGGACACCACCCAGAAGATTGGATTGTTTAATGATGATCTATTAAATATTTCGCCATCTGTGAGCTAAACGTTGCTGAAAACACCACTAAAAATTACTTTTTTATGTTGCATTTTTGCCCAAAATTTTTTTCTGTATTAATAGACCCTTGGAAGCGCATTACATAAATATTTTTTTTCTTGTCTTAGAATAACTCTTTGGATGCATTATTGGGCGTTTATACTGATTTTTGCGTGTTTTCAAGGTGACAGCCAAAATCTCATATTTCTAGGAAACATGTTGTAAGAGGTGTAATGAAAAATAAATAGGAGGAATCAATACCTTTGGAATGATGCCTAAATGATGAATAGCCGACGAAAAATGACGTCACTGACTCTATTTTTGTGAAATAATTTAATACAGCGATGGTTTTCACGGCCAAAATGTTCAAACACTTTTTACAAAAATGAGCGCTGTGACGTTAATTTCATTCCGATATTCATCATTTTGGCATCATCATTATTTTTTATAATATACAACAAACAAACACGAAAAAGTTTTCAGTAGTCACTGTGAAAATCCACAAAAAATTACTATAAACGTCCAATAAGTTACTCTAAGACAATAATCAAAATATTATATTATTAATGTTATTTAAAAAGCTTTCAAGGGTCTATTATTCCAGAAAAAAATTGGGAAAAAATGTAACACAAAAAATTACACCGGAAAAACTTGATTTTTAGGGTTATTTTCAGGAGCGTTTAGCTCACAGATGGCTTGATCTAGGAACGAAATATTTTGCAAATCATCATTAAACAATCCAAACTTTATTTTCGTGGGCTGACTGGAACTTGTTTTTCCATTTGTGTGGACGGCGACCACTAATGATCTCTAGTTTCATGTGTATATGATCTTGTTCAGGTCCAAAAAGTACTGTCGCACGGCGTTTTCGGGTCACCAAATTTAGATTAATTTTTAAATCTTAATAAGCGTTCTTCGATATTTGGTTCGAACATGTATAAGAGAAAACGTAATAATAATGTGATTGGCCAATTACCGTGTTTATTTTTCAAATCACCTGCATGTGAATGGCCTATAAGCTTCCTTTTCAACCTATAGGTTGGGCCATTTAAAATTTTAAATTAGAATCGGCTACAAAAAGTACTGATTTTTTTCAAACGAGAAGGTTTTATTGGGAATGTTGAATTTTGCCATTTAATAATAGAACACAATATAATTCATATGACTACCACGACTGGCTCGGCAGGACCCAATTTTTCACTACACGGTCCAATGATGCAGCCAGCCAAAATCCACACCAAACAGTGACTCGTTGTGGATGCATTGGCTTCTCAATAGTCACGTGTGGGTATTCTGAACCGCATATGCGGCAATTTCGCTTATTGACATAGCCTCCGAGATGAAAATGAGCTTCATGAAGGCTGAACTGAAGGCCGATCTCCAAGTAAATTTCTTACAGTTTGCGTTAAAGACTAACTACATTGGAAGTAAGTTTTTAATATTTCGCAATTTTGTTCCAGCGTATAGCTTCCCATTTTGCAAATGTCAAACATAAACCTGAAAATAAAAATAAAAATGTTTGTTATTCTACCTTTCAAAATCAAAGTAATCGGTAGTTCAAATTTAAAGTTTTAAATGGACCATCCTATATTAGACCAACCCATCCACGCCCTTCCTACGTATATAATTCCATTGAAGAGATTCTTAGGCAATATTTCCTTCAGGGTTCCTCAATGTATGGATGGTATTGATGGGACCCCTACATCCATTTTACATTGGTTTTTGATTGAACCTTCCGTATTATGTTCGGCCAATGGATTCGCAAGATTTTCCTAAGGCATCTGTTTATCTGAATACTTGGATTCTGCCAATTTTGAGATTTATTTTTCAGAACTTAAAATCGCCAAGAGTAGAAACACCAAAACTATGTCGGAAGATCCAAGAAGATCTCAGTTAATCCTTGGTATTGCTGACTGGAGAAGCCGTTGTAGAACCGTTTAACTTTACGGAGGACCACAGCAAAACCAATGAAAGATGTAGGCAACATTCTTCCAGAGCTAGTGGTTCATTTCATATCTCGAATCTTGATCAAACAACTCATCAATTTTTCTGTGAAAGTTGCTTGGTGCGTGGTCGCTCTCACGAGAGCGTCAAGTAGTACCTTAACCCGAATAGTGCTGTAATTATTTTTTTTTCGAATTTTGAGATAAAGCGTTCATGTTATCAGTGGTCCACACCAGAAGCTTTGATGAACGTCTCTTGTGTGTGACCATATGGTCACGCTAGCACCATTCGGGTTAAGGCACCGCTTTGAATGGGCCACACCACTGGGAAAGGTCTGTTATATCCAGCTTTGAAAGATTGGGATATTTGATTAGATCTCTAATATCAATTTTCGATATCTCGTCAATGTTGTGTAGGAATTGATTTCAAAGGGATCTGTTCCGAGGGTTTATTAGATCTGGACATAAGGAGTGCTTGACTATGTCTTCTTTTTCTTCATTGTCGCAGCTACGCCAGTGATTGTTGGACAATGACCCATCAGTATTGCGATCACTCTTGATCCATTATTTCCATCAAGAGTGATCGCAGTACTGCGAAAGTTACGAACACATCGATAAACTGAAGGTAACATCAATTTTAGGCTGGAGCATTCCCGATCGAACATATGCATTTTCGCATGTTATACCTGTGCCCCAATGTGGTGGTTAAACAGATGATGCATCCAAACTGTGAACTGTTCCGTTTTCGTCTACTCCTCTTGCCATATCCAGTTCTCCTTCATCCCTCTCTCTCTCTTGTCAAGCGAGTGGCAAATTGTTGGGTGTAAAAAACAGTCAGCATGACGACCACTCCGGACTACTGACGGCCATCACGATGCCCCAATCGAGCGGGGTAGGGGCAACAAAACAAAAGAATGCGCGTGTGAGAGCGTGGTGTGCATCTCTGTTAGTTTTGCGTGACGATTACGCATATTAATCAGGCAACATTCACCCATTAACGCGCGCGCAGTATGTGATGTGATTGTGATTGCTCGCCGACCACTACTGACTGACTACTGGTTGGACGAATGGTTGGATGGATGGCTGGATGTTGTTGTGCTGCTGCTCAATTCGCACGGGTGCATAATTCAAAACAATTTCATACCTTATATGCCATCATGATACGTGGTGGTGTTGCCTGCTGTCCATATGTATCCGTCGTAAGCAACTGTCTGTCTGTCTGCATGAGCATCAACAACATCAACAGACTGAGCTTGGACATCAGCATTCAGAATCGGAATCAGCAACAGCATCAGGATCCAAATCAACAACATCGCGCGGTCGTCATCATCACCATCATCATTTTATCACGGTTTCACGGCTTTTGGTTACTGCCACTTTTACTGGCAGTTCTTGTCGTTGTTGTTGCAGGTTTGTATGAATGTTCTTCTTCTTCTTTTATTGTAGAAAAACAATCCTCAAATACTAGCAGCCTTTTTCATGCGTGTGTTTGTGGAAAATCAACCATCTACATTCTGTTATGAGCATTTTGGTAGATTGAAAACGAATCGTTTTCTCTGAATGTAAACCCTACACCAAGCACTGTGTACTGTGGTATAGATGTAAAGATGAAGAGGGATTCTATGTCTCGTGTTAGTCTATATTTCAGGTACAAATTCGGATGACATTATCACCAAAAGGAAAGGGATTTCGATGAAGTTTCCATAATCCATCAAAATGCACATGAGCAGACCTAATCACATGCAAAGGCAACTCGATTGAATCTGCACTTCATGAACTGGTGAGCACCATTGAATCTATTCTTTATTATAAGGAAGTCACAATGGTAGCCTTTCTAGATATAGAAGGTGCCTTTAGTAACATAGAGTCTGGTGCCATAATGACTAGCTTGTACAATCTCGAAGTGTAACGAGGAATTTTCAATCTGATCCAAACTTGATGGTATGAGCTGTAATGCAAAGAATTTTCCTTCTTAATATTTATGATGCGATTTCATAAATTTAGTGAATTGTTTCTAGATATGTAAGAAAAATTTACTAATAAAATACAATTTTACAATTTTTTTAATAAAACAGTGAAACTTAGTTTCATAATCATAATCATCATCAAGGAAAGATTTCATGGTAATAAAGAAACAGTTCTTAAATATTATAAAATATGTCATAAAGAAAAAAATATTTATGTTATGAAATGTCTTCATAAATATAATGAATGATTTCATAGTCTTTATGAAATGTTTCATAACATACAACCACATTTTTAGTGTGTCGACTTTATTCGGTTGATTGATAACAATTTTCATTTGTCCTCTGTTAAATCTGACATAAGTATTTACCCTGATTTAGGTCAGAGACATATTGTGACTACAGACCGACAACTCAGTCTGGACAGCTCCAGAATGAACTGTCTTACTAATGTAGAGGTTATGCGCTTACACTTGCCGAAATTGGGAACTTTAAGGCATGCTTCCTTTATAGCAAATATTTTCACCTGAAAGCCGCTGAATCAGCAAGTCTGAATGAATTCCCAAAGTGGGGAAAGTGTGTTCCAAAATTGGGATTTTTTTATTAAAATTGAGGTCCAATAAAAATCTTTAATATTCATCAAAATGATAAAAACGACGAAAAAATTGCTAGATTTTCATTTTTTTTTTTCAAAAAAATACCCGAATTCCCAAAGTGGGGAAAATGTATTCCGAAATTGGGGATTTTTTTTATTAAAATTGAGGTCCAATAAAAAAAACGGTAAAAACGATTAACAATTACTAGATTTCCTTTTTTTCAAAAAATGCCTAAGTTCCCAAAGTGGTTAAAATGTGTCCCAAAATTGGGGTTTTTTTTTATTAAAATTGAGGTCCAATAAAAATATGTAATATTCATCAAAATGATACAAACGACGAAAATTTGCTATATTTTCATTTTTTTTTTTCTAAAAAATATCCGATTTCCCAAAGCGGGGAATATGTGTTCCAAAATTGGTGATTTTTTTGTTAAAATTGAGGTCGAATAAAAATAATTAAAATTCATCAGAATAATAAAAACGATGACAAATTACTAGATTTTCCTTTTTTTCAAAAAAAACCCTGAATTCTCGAAGATGGGAAAATGTGTTCAAAAATTGGGGATTTTTTTTATTAAAATTGAGGTCGAATCAAAATATTTAAAATTAATCAGAATGGGATTTTTTCATTTAAATTGAGGTCCAATAAAAATATTGAAAATTCATCAGCATGATAAAAAGGTTTAAAAATTACTAGATTTTCCATTTTTTTCCAAAAAATACCGAAATTCCCAATGTGGGGAAAATGTATTCCGAAATTGGGGATTTTTTTATATTAAAATTAAGGTCCAATAAAAATATTTAATGGTCATCAAAATGATAAAAACGACGAAACAATTGTTAGATTTAATTTTTTTTTTCTAAAAAATATCCGATTCCTAAAATGGGGATTTTTTTATTAAAATTGAGGTCCAATAAAAATATTGAAATTTCATCAGAATGATAAAAACGACGAAAAAATTGCTAGATTTTCATTTTTTTTTCTTCTAAAAAATATCTGATATTCCCAAAGTGGGGAAATGTGTTCCAAAATTAGGATTTTTGTATTTAAATTGAGGTCCAATAAAAATATTTAAAATTCATCAGAATGATACAAACGATAAAAAATTACTAGATTTTCCATTTTTTTTTTTCAAAAAATACCGAAAGTGGGGAAAAGTGTTCCAAAATTGGGGATTTTTTTGTTAAAATTGAGGTCCAATAAAAATATTGAAGATTCATCAGCATGATAAAAACGGTTAAAAATTAGTAGATTTTCGATTTTTTTCCAAAAAAAATGCCCGAATTCCCAAAGTGGGGAAAATGTGTCCCAAAATTGGGGATTTTTTTATTAAAATTGAGGTCGAATAAAAATATTTAAAATTCATCAACATGATAAAAACGACGAAAAAATTGCTAGATTTTCATTATTTTTTTCTAAAAAATATCCGATTTCCCAAAGTGGTGGAAATGTGTTCCAAAATTGGGGATTTTTTTGTTAAAATTGAGGTAAAATACCGAAATTCCCAAAGCGGGGAAAATATGTTCCAAAATTGGGATTTTTTTCTTAAAATAGAGGTCCAATAAAAATCTTTAATGTACATCAAAATGATAAAAACGATGAAAAATTAATAGATTTTCCATTTTTTTCCAAAATATACCCGAATTCCCAAAGTGGGGAATATGTGTCCCAAAATTGGGGATTTTTTTATTAAAATTGAGGTCCAATAAAAATCTTTAATATTCATCAAAATGATAAAAACGACGAAAAAATGCTAGATATTCATTTTTTTCTAAAAAATATCCGATTTCCCAAAGTGGGGAAAATGTGTTCCAAAATTGGGGATTTTTTTGTTAAAATTGAGGTCGAATGAAATATTTAAATCAGAATGATAAAAACGATGAAAAATTACTAGATTTTCCATTTTTTTTTAATACCGAAATTCCCAAAGTGGGGAAAATGCGTTCCAAAATTAGGATTTTTTTATTTAAATCGAGGTCGAATAAAAATATTTAAAATTCATCAGAATGATAAAACGACGAAAAAATTGCTAGATTTTCATTTTTTTTTTTCTAAAAAATATCCGATATTCCCAAAGTGGGGAAAATGTGTTCCAAAATTAGGATTTTTTTATTTAAATTGAGGTCCAATAAAATATTTTTATTCATCAGAATGATAAAAACGATGAAAAATTACTAGATTTTCCATTTTTTTTTCCTAAAAATACCGAAATTTCCAAAGTGGGGAAAATGTATGCCGAAATTGGGGATTTTGTTATTAAAATTGAGGTC
Organism: Polietes domitor; assembly: GCA_947397865.1. Classification (NCBI taxonomy): domain Eukaryota; kingdom Metazoa; phylum Arthropoda; class Insecta; order Diptera; family Muscidae; genus Polietes; species Polietes domitor. The sequence continues at coordinate 30,801 of CANDYM010000237.1, forward strand.
CAATAAAAATCTTTAAAATTCATCAGCACGATAAAAACAATGAAAAATCACTAGATTTTCCATTTTTTCCAAAAAATACCGAAATTCCCAAAGTGGGGGAAAATGTATTCCGAAATTGGGGATTTTTTTTATTAAAATTGAGGTCCAATAAAAATATTTAAAATTCATCAGCACGATAAAAACGATTAAAAATTACTAGATTTTCCCTTTTTTTTAAATACCCGAAGAGGGGAAAATGTGTTCCAAAATTGGGATTTTTTAGTAAAATTGAGGTCCAATAAAAATATTTAAAATTCATCAGCACGATAAAAACGATTAAAAATGACTAGATTTTCCATTTTTTTTTTTCAAAAAAATACCCAAATTCCTGAAGAGGGAAAAATGTGTTCCAAAATTGGGGATTTTTTTGTTAAATTTGATATCGAATAAAAATATTTAAAATTCATCACAATAATAAAAACAATGAAAAAATTACTAGATTTCAATTTTTTTTTCCAAAAAATATCCGAATTCTTAAAGTGGGGAAAATTGGGATTTTTTTTATTAAAGTTGAGGCCCAACAAAAATCTTTAATATTCATCAGTATGATAAAAACGATGAAAAAATTACAAGTTTTTAATTTTTTCCAAATTCCCAAATAATGTTCCAAATTGATTTTTTTTTTTGCTAAAATGGTCAACATGCTTTTTTTACCATTTTTATCTGCCGTGATTTTTTTTATTTTGTTTATTTTTATTGGATACCCTTTGAACATTGTAGGGTGTCAACTAGTAAAGTATGATTCTGTGTTTGAAGTTCAACAACTTGCTTTAACTTGGGGCTACGGTCATTTCAACATGTGTCTGTAGTCTCTCGGTCTGTCTGTCTCTGTGTTTACTTTCGGCGCTTTTGTCACTTTTGTCGTCATACTCATCATCTTTCTCAGCAACATCCTCGTCATCATCATCAACCTCACATCGGTGTGACTACTGCCGCCTGGTCTCTGATGAGTTGAGATGAGTTGAGTTGTGGTGCGCATCGCACTGTAATTCGGATATATGCGTGCGTCTGCACAAGTTGTTGGAAATAATAACAACAACGACAATAAAAAACAATCCGTGCTGTTCACTTTTCCATTTTTTTTTTGTGTGTTACGCTAAATGTTCTTTTTTATTACTGAAGTATGAACTTTAATTAAGTCATTAGCAACCGTGCGATCTGCCACTTTTTTCATCATCATCAGCAGTAGCAACATGAGCATGAGCATCGCCGGCATCAGCTTCAGCATTACCATCAGAATAAGCATCTCCGCTCCGTGTTGTCTCGGTGATGCTGATGCTGTTGCTGAAACTAAATGAAACACTTTTCATTTAAAAAAGATTCAAACAGACAACCATTTAAGCAGCGATACCATGATCCTCTTAACTTGATGTTGCGCAACGCGCCCATAATGAAAAACGAACAAGAACAACAACAAATAAATAAATAAAGAAAAAATTAAAATAATAAAAACGACAACAACACCAGCAACAATTGCCAGCAAACAACCAACACTGGTTATTAATTAATCTTTATGCAGTTCGTTAATAAACGGCGAGAGTGCGTGTTCACTTCGGTTTGTAGATGAACATGATTTTTGTATGTAATGATTTCATTAGAGACGAATGAAAAGAAAAGGCTCTCCTTTTGGGGTGATTCAAACAGACGTCAGATATTTACAAAGTGTGTTCCAAGATTTACGAAAGATCTATGTTTTTCATTGCAGGGCATTATTTTCGAAGTTTTTCTCAAATTCCTCAAAATTGTATCATTTAGGGATTCACAAACTCCACGAGTGATTGTTGAGAAACGAATACATCCCTAAATTGTCACTGCTCTCAGCTTAAACCCGAAAAACCACAAATTTGTCAGCCAGTATTCTTGCGACTTAAATTACTAAGAAAAGTTAAATATAGGGTGGGTTTTTTAAATTTTAAATTAGAATAGGCTATACAAAAAATACTGATTATTTTTAAAATTCTGGTTTTATTGGAAATATTTTATTCGAGCGTATAGCGTCCCGCTTTGCAAATGTCAAATATAAACCTGAAAATAAAAATTAATGTTATTCTAGCTTTCAGAGTCAAATTAATCGGAGGTTCAAATTTAAAATTTTAAATTTTGGGCAGCAATCAAAGTTGAAAGAACTATGGAAGTGGGCCAGAGATAACCTTAGGAAAGCCTTAGGTTCAAAATGGGACCTAAATCCATAGATGACACACTGTTTATTAGGCTGGGTAGGATGGGTAATGGAAAAACAATTTCCAGCCACTCCACGAAAATAAAGTTTGGATTGTTTACTGATGATTGCGCAAAATATTTCGTTCCTAGATCAAGCCATCTGTGAGCTAAACGCTCCTGAAAAAACACCTAAAATCACTGCATTTTTTTTTCAAATTATTTTTCCGAAATAATTAATAATAAACCCTTGAAAGCACTTTAAACATAAAATTTGATTATTGTCTTAGAGTAACTTAAACGTCGAATTATAGGACGTTTCTAGTATTTTTGTTTGTTTTTTTTTGGATTTTATATAAAATAAATACCTTTGAATGATGCCTAAATGATGAACATAGGAAGGAAATTGCTCATTTTTGTAAAAAGAGTTTTGAAATTTTGGCTCTGAAAATCCATCTCATTTATTAAATTCTTTCACAAAAATAGAGTCAGCGACTTAATTTTTCGTCCGATATTCATCATTCGAAAAGTATCGATTCCTTCTATTTATTTTTTATAACACCTTTTTCAAAAAATTTCCAAGAAATATGAGTTTTTAGGTGTTATTTTGAAAAGCCACAAAAAAATCAATCTGAACGTCCAATAGTACGACCAATGACTTATTTTAAGTCAAGAATAAAAATTTATATTTAAAGTGCTTCCAAGGGCCTATTAATGCAGAAAAAATTATGGACAAGAAGGTAACATAAAAAATGATGGCTTGACGCAGTTTCGAAATATTTTGCAGATCATCATTAAACAATCCAATCTTCTTTTTTTGGGGGGGGGGGGGGTGAACGCACATATCATAAATAATTCCGAAAATCGCGTACTATTTCAGACTTCAAGAAGGAAATTAACTAATTTTCAACTAAAAGTTCTTAGTAAACAATAAAGCTGAATTGGCAGGAGGAGGATCGATCCTCGATTCGGTCAGAAATGTAAAGCACAAAGCCTTCCCAAGCGACGAAATTAAATTAAAATTTAAAGAATGGACATTTTCAACCCATAACATGACCTCTCATAGTACCTAGACGAGTTTGTACGTCTGTTCCCAACAAAAACTTTCATTACCAAGTAATGTGGGGAATAAGGCAAAACCAAAAACCTTCACTACTTATTTTTCGGATCCATTTCTAATTATTTTTATGAAGAGATTGTAAAAAAATAAGTACTTCCCCGCACGCTTACGAAAAGTTAATAAATAAGTACTTATAAATGAGTTGTAAAATAAGTGGCCTCAGGAAGATACAAAATAAGTCATTATTGATAACTAGCCAAATAATGTATTATAATAATGGGCTTAATAAGTGATGAAAACAACATTTTTATTAAATTAAATATTTTGTATCGACTTGTTAACAATCAGAATATAGAATTTAGGGCTGTTTTTCTTTAAGCCTGGGTAACTAAGAAAGTTGAGGGGAAACCATCATTAGATATTGGCCTTTGAACCCTCTCTGTTATTACAGGAGAAAGAAGAGTACTAGAACTCTATACTTACCACAAATTTGAAAGGATCCAATGGTGCGGACATATGGATGGTGGAATATTTGTCATTAGCTTTACATCCATTACAAAGTTCTGAATAACAGCGGCTACCTTTGAGATATCCCTGCCTTACACCCTCTAATAAAAACAGAATTCCAACAAATTAAGGAATACAACAAAACGCTGCGGATTATTGACGTACCATTTATATATTAAGCCAAAGGATTTTAGGAAAATTATGATTTCACAATTTTAAAAAAACGGTCCTCCTATTCATTGACGAAAAGGGGTGTGGGATTGAAAACAAAAGCAGAGCTGGTATCCTGCTGCACTGCTTTCGACCCGTTACTATCCGCATAATCCTATTAGGACGAAACTGTGTAAGCCTCAAATGAATTAAGAAATGTTTGCCTGTTTCGCCGTTCGCTGGTTTGTTTGCTTGTTTGTCTTGTCATGTTTATTTAATAAAGAATAAATTATAAAATTATACTTTATTACATATTTTCATATTGTTGCTGTTGTTCTTGCATTATTATTGTTGGTAAACATTGTGAACACATTCTGGTTGATTGACTGTATTTACGTGTGGACAGACAGACGGACGGACGGACGGACGAATGGTATGATGATGATGAATTCCTAACATGTGTATGCTTCCCATTGTATGGCGTAAATGGAGTGAGGGTTGCCTCTGTGCTGGGCTTAGTACCAGATTTATTATGAGGATGACGATGATGATGATGATGTTGATGTGGCTCGTCTTGCCCCACTGCTGTGTGCAATTGGGTGACAAATATGAATACATTAAAATCGGATTGAGTTTTTTTACGTCTCACTGTGGTACTGTGTACCACCACCACTACCACTCCTCACAGTCTGGCAAATAAAGCAAATAAATGAAACAGTTGTGTCTAAACTCCCCCGCCCCCCTACCCACCAACACAACACAAGACAATACAGCACCACAACACCAAACAGCCAGTCAATCTGGCAAATGATTCAAATTCATTACAACCAACAAACTTGATAAATATGAAGGAATATATACGAGGACAACGACAGCAACATCATCATATAGAATATGAATAATAAATGCTAAATAGTAAAACAAACAAATGAAATCAAATTTAATCAAGCACAACAGTAATAATTTCAACAATGACAGCAGGTTGGCTCTCCCCCCTCCAACAATCCGTCTAAAGGATATACTCACACCCGCACCCTCTTAATGTAGTGGGCGGGGTGTGGGTCCAATAAAAAAAATTATGAAAATTCATAAATGTCATGTCATTCAAAAGCGAAAAGTACACACAATTATGTGGCAGAGTCATTGAAACGACATTTAAAATCAGCCAAATAAACATTTTAATAATTTGTTAAACCAACAAAGCCCCCAGAAGACTTGTTGACAAGCTCTCTGCTTGGTTTGTTTTATTTTATTTTTGTAAATAATTAACACATTTCCTCCTGTACATTTGCAAATAAGTGTAGCCTAATGTACACAAAAAGACATATCCTGCGAAGGATTTATTTTTTTCTAAGAATCTGATAAGAGATTGTACACTAAGGTGTACCGAAAAAGTTATATATTTGAAATCAGTTTAGTAGGATCCATAACAACTTTTAGTAAAATCAATTAAAGCCTTCCTCAAAGAGACCAATTGATAGTAGAATGCAATGTGGGAGGATATAACTACGTCTATAGAGAATTGTTTGAGATTAGTTTTCCTCATTAAGATTTCATTAAGACGTTTAGAACTTTATTTAAATTGAAATAAAATAATGCTAAATTAAAATTGACTGCATTAGAAACATTCGAAGTCAAATTTATATCTGCTTTTTCAAGCAATGAGGGCTCTAGCTCTACAATGATTCGCAGTGTTGCCAGTTCAGGGTATTTAACCCAAATTTGGGAATTTTTATTCTTAAACGGTGATACTTTTTTGGGCTGGGGATTGGTTATTCCTTAATTTTTTTATTGGACTTGTTGCGATGTGTCAATTTGATGTGACAAATATTTGAACAACAAACATTTACGACTTGTCGTATATTTTGTCGAGAATTCTCGAACTCTTGATTTACTTGTCGAAATCACAGAGTACAATGGGCACTATGTCTGAAGACCGTCTCCCATGTGCATGATTTTATCGTATTCAGAAAAAAGTCTACAACAACGATTTGCAACTATAAAATTCTGTTGCGATAAATTAATAAAAAATAAATATAAAACTAAAAACAGCGATAAGTTCGGCCGGGCCGAACTTTATATTCCCTCCACCATGGATTGCATTCCACAGAGGTTGTCGGTTTTCGTAGAAGTGCAGTAATATTACAGAAAAATTTAATTTTTTTTAATATAGCCAAACCGAAACAAATACAAATATTGAAAAATTAATTTTATAAATAAATATAATATTATAATTATTTCAAACCATTATTTATTTCAAATCAAAAAATAAATATTCTTATATTTATATTTTCAAAAAGCTTAAATACCATAAATATTGGTTGATAGTGGGTGCTACAGTTGGCTGTATTTCCATTCTATTTTAATTCCAAAAGTACAAATTTTGAAAATCCATTATCAGACGTACATAGTGCAAAATGATTCAACCAATTTTTGCGGTAAAAAAAAAAGTACGAATTTGGAAAAAAACATTTTTATTTTGCGTGTCTATGCAGTCAGAGGAATGTATACACCGAATTCCATGATTCCAGCGGCGCCCATTTGGTTGGTACCATTTTACCCCCTTGATGTTTCTACGCAATTAGAATTTCATCATTCTAGCTGTAGTCATTTGGTTGGTACCATTTTTATCCCTCTGTGCCCATTGTATCCCTTGAAAGTAAGAATTTCAAAAAATTCGTCTATTTTCCGTGTCTACGCAGTCAGAGGAATGTATACACCGAATTCCATGGCTCTAGCTGCGGTCATTTGATTGGTACTATTTTTATCCCTTTTTTCATTTTATCCCAAAAAGTACGAATTTCGAAAAATCTGTTTATTTTAAGTGTCTACTCAATCAGAGGAATGTATACACCGAATTTCATTATTCTAGGTGCAGCCGTTTGCTTGGTACCATTTTTATCCCATTCCCCTTAAAAGTACGAATTTGGAAAATATACTTTTATATTATGGCTCTACTCATTTAGAGGAATGTACACACCGAATTTCGTGTTTCTAACTATTGTCGTTCGATAGGTACCATTTTTGTCCTTTTTTTTGCCCCATTTCACCCCCCTACAAATAAGAATCACTTTATGGTGCACGTTTTTGCTATAAGAGGAATGCGCATACCAAATATCAAGCAAATAAAGGGTGATTTTTTAAGAGCTTGATAACTTTTTTTTAAAAAAAAACGCATAAAATTTGCAAAATCTCATCGGTTCTTTATTTGAAACGTTAGATTGGTCCATGACATTTACTTTTTGAAGATAATTTCATTTAAATGTTGACCGCGGCTGCGTCTTAGGTGGTCCATCCGCTTAGTCCAATTTTGGCATTTCCACGTTTTTGAGTAACAGAGACCCAATTGGTGCGAACGGCGACGAATCGAAAATTTGTGGTCATCATTAACACTGGCCGATACAGCTGCGATATTTTCTTCAGTTCGCACTCTACGTAAGCGTGTTGGTGGTTTAATGTCCAACAATGTAAATTTGGTGCGAAATTTAGTCACAATAGCCCGAATAGCCGCTTCAGTGGGTCGATTAAACTGACAATAAAATGGAAGCGCGCAATGAACTTTCTTAACAGAGCACGCATTTTGATAATAAAATTCAATAATTTGCAAGCGTTGTTCGTTTGTAAGACGATTCATGATGAAATGTCAAAGCATACTGAGCATCTTTCTCTTTGACACCATGTCTGAAATCCCACGTAATCTGTCAAATACTAATGCATGAAAATCCTAACCTCAAAAAAATCACTCTTTATAAACAGACATATTCAAAAAACATGCTTAAATTCGCTAAAATATTAGGGATTATTATGGGTATTTTTAGTCCTTGTGAGGGAAAAATTTTTCCCTTTGGGCCGATTTCACCCCGTTTCAATTCCAACCGATCTACGACTATAAGACGCATTTATGGAAAATTTGAACGTTCTAGCTCCTCTCGTTTAGATGCTAGCGTGCTTTCAACAGACGGACAGACGGACGGACATGGCTAGATCATCGTAGAAATTTATGGCGATCAAGAATATAAATACTTTATAGGGTCTCAGTTCGATATTTCAAGGTGTTACAAACGGAATGATAAAGTTGTATACCCTCATCCTGGAGGTGGAGGGTATACAAATATCCATAAGAGTTTATTGCATATTTTCCCCAAGCTTAGTAGGCCAAGATGAAGATGACGTGACAAAATGGCTGTAAACCAGGGTAGTTCATTATATTGTTCTTGGTGTTCGGCCTGCTTTATGTCACTATAATCACAAAAGGGACACGAGTCAAGCAGTAGGATTTTTGACCTCGATAACTGTAATTGTTTTGAAAGTTTGTGTATGTATGAAAAATTTTATTTTTTTTTTTGATGAAAATTTTTATTTCTTTTATTATTTTTAGCGTGCGATTGCACCTTCAGAAATATTTTCCTTTTCCTACTTTTTCTGGAATTTGTGTTAATAAACTGTTTAAAAAATTATCATTCTGAAAATGTTTCACTAAATTGTGGTTGATTTTGCAAAAAAATCGGTCAAGTATTTCAGGGGTTACAGGCGATTGAATGAACACACTTTTTTTATTTTTTTTTTATTTTTTCACTGTTAAATTGAAAAAAATTTTCTTTTTTCAAAAATACAAATTTTCGTGGGTGGGAACAGGTCTTATACATTACCATAATCTTTGACAAATTTTCTCATACTATAGTATCCAGTAAAAAGTCACTTTCTGACCTCAAGTGGACTCTGTTCTACATTTCTGAACCATCACCCCAAATGAAGGTTATGAAAATAAAGTATGAGTGATTCGGCTGCGGCCGGTGTCAAAATGTTGAAAATACATTTAATAGATGCAAAATAATATGAGATTTTATTTTCTAATGAAATTTTCAAAAAATTTTATGAAATTATTTATTTTATATAAAACTAGCATTACCCGCTGCTTCGCACGCGAAAAAGCCAGTTATTTCTTAATTGTATCCGTCTTTGTTTTTGGATAGTATTTATTTAATTTTCTTTTGGTGGATATAGATAAATCTAAAATAATAATTTGGAAACCTCCTATTAGCTAGCACTCACACACAGTCAAAGGAATGTGCTTGTCGATATAAACTATTTTAGCTGAACTACTTCGTATGTATAATTTTCCACCAAGTTTTGAACAAAATATTACAACCATTTATCGATCTCATGTTTCTAGATTCAGCCAGCCAGTTTATAACATTTAGCACTTCTTTCCCAAAAAGTACACATTTTGAAAAATCACTATAGGTAAAATGTGTTTTTGCTTCCCTTAAAAATATGTACTTTATTTGGTAACACACTTCTTGTCCCGTATCCCACCTTTTAAGTACAAATTTTAAAATATCCATTTATATTCCGCGCTTACGTAATTAAATGATTGTACAGCATTTTTATCCCTTTTCGTCCCGCGCACCCCTTAAAAGTACAAATTTCGAAAAATCAAACTACTGCGCTTCTATATGGTCAGAGAAATTTACACACTAAATTTCACGATTCTAGCTGTAATACTAAAGTTGGTACCATTTTTATCCCTTTTTGTCCCGCTCGCAACTTAAAAGTACAAATTTCGAGAAATCCATTCATGTTGAAAGTCTACGTTGTCAGAGAAATTTAAACACAAAATTTCACGACTATAGCTGAAATATTTTTCTTAGTACTATTTTTATCCCGCTCATTGTTTATAAGTACAAAATTAGAAAAATTCGTTTAGATTTGCGCTTCTCGTTGTCAGTGGAACTTACACATCACATTTCACGACTATAGCTCCAATACTTTAGGTGGTACTACTTTTATCCCTTGTTGCTCACCCCCTATAAGAAAATTTAAAAAAATCCATTTAGATTGCGCTTTACACACAGTTTACACTCCAAATTTCCCGACTATAGCTGCAATTCTTAAATTGGAACCGTTTTTGTCGCGCCTACCCCCTAAAAAGTACAAATTTCGAACAATTCAATTATACTGCGCCTCTACATGGTCAGAGGAATTTACATACCAAATTTCACAATTCTAGCTGTAATACTTTAGTTAGTCCCATTTTGTCCCGCTAGCCCCTTAAAAGTACAAATTTCGAAAAATCCAATTTTACTTCGTTTCTATATGGTCAGAGGAATTTACATACCAAATTTCACGATTCTAGCTGTAATACTTTAGTTGGTACCATTTTTATCCCTTTTTGTCCCGCTTGCCTCTTAAAAGTAAAAGTTTCGAAAAAATTTATTTTTACTTGGTTTCTATATGGTGAGAGGAATTTACATACCACATTTCACGATTCTAGTTGTAATACTTTAGCTTGTACCATTTTTATCCCTTTTTGTCCCGCTCTCCCCTTAAAAGTACAAATTTCGAAAAATCCAATTTTACTTCGTTTCTGTATCGTCAGAGGAATTTACATACCAAATTTCACGATTCTAGCTGTAATACTTTAGTTGGTACCATTTTTATCCCCTTTTGTCCCGCTTGCCCCTTAAAAGTAAAAGTGTCGAAAAAATCTATTTTTACTTCGTTTCTATATGGTGAGAGGAATTTACATACCACATTTCACGATTTTAGCTGTAATACTTTAGTTGGTACCATTTTTATCCCTTTTTGTCCCGCTCGCCCCTTAAAAGTACAAATTTCGAAAAAATCTAATTTTACTTTGTTTCTATATGGTGAGAGGAATTTACATACCAAATTTCACGTTTCTAGCAGTAATATTTTAGTTGGTACCATTTTTATCCCTTTTTGTCCCGCTCGCCCCTTAAAAGTACAAATTTCGAAAAATCCAATATTACTTCGTTTCTATATGGTCAGAGGAATTTACATACCAAATTTCACGATTCTAGCTGTAATACTTTAGTTGGTACCATTTTTATCCCTTTTTGTCCCGCTCGTCCCTTAAAAGTACATATTTGGAAAAATCCAATTTTACATCGTTTCTATATGGTCAGAGGAATTTACATACCAAATTTCACGTTTCTAGCTGTAATACTTTAGTTGGTACCATTTTTATCCCTTTTTCTCCCTCTCTTCCCTTAAAAGTACAAATTTCGAAAAAATCTATTTTACTTTCTTTCTATATGGTCAGAGGAATTTACATACCAAATTTCACGATTCTAGCTGTAATACTTTAGTTGGTACCATTTTTATCCCTTTTTGCCCCGATTGCCCCTTAAAAGTAAAAGTTTCGAAAAAATCTATTTTTACTTGGTTTCTATATGGTGAGAGGAATTTAAATACCACATTTCACGATTCTAGCTGTAATACTTTAGTTGGTACCATTTTTATCCCTTTTGTCCCGCTCGTCCCTTAAAAGTACATATTTGGAAAAATCCAATTTTATTTCGTTTCTATATGGTCAGAGGAATTTACATACCAAATTTCACGTTTCTAGCTGTAATACTTTAGTTGGTACCATTTTTCTCCCTTTTTCTCCCTCTCTTCCCTTAAAAGTACAAATTTCGAAAAATCCAATTTTACTTCGTTTCTATATGGTCAGAGGAATTTACATACCAAATTTCACGATTCTAGCTGTAATACTTTAGTTGGTACCATTTTTATCCCTTTTTGTCCCGCTCGGCCCTTAAAAGTACAAATTTCGAAAAATCCCTATTTGTAGCTCGTCTGCATGGTCATTGCAAGGAACTCACCGAATTTCATGTTTATAGCTACTACCGTTTAGTCAGGACGAAGGTTCGACGTTTATCCCTTTTTGGGCCATTTTATCCCCTAAAAGTACGAATTTCGTAAAACCCTTTCTTAGTCGACGTCTACGTCATATTTGGGAACTACCCTGAAAATTTCATGACCGTGGCTTCAGCCGTTTGGTCTGGGGGCTGGTCAATGATAAGTCAGTCAGTCAGTCAGTCAGTCAGTCAGTCAGTCAGTCAGTCAGTCAGTCAGTCAGTCAGTAACGCAACTCTTTTATATATATAGATTGTATCAACTTAGTCTGGATAACTAACAAGTGTAAGTGGGAGAAATGACTATTTAGGTTGGGTACAAAACTACCAACAAAATTTTTTTAAATTTGTTTTAATTGAAGCATCTTTGTATATTGTAGTTGGCGACAGTGTGAAAAAAACGATTTTTTTTATTTTAAGTAAAAAATAATTCTTTTCTAACGTATTTGTTATTAACTTGTTATCCTGGCTTAAAGAAAAACACACCCAATATTGTGATAAAGCTGAATCGAAAGATTTGCTTATTATTATTAAATCATGCTAAAATTTGAAACATTTTAATTTGTATGCAAATAAAATGAAACTTTTGTCGCGATTTTTTGGGGATGATAAATAACTGGGGATTTATGAGATTCCAAAAATATAATTGGGGATTCGACTCAGAGGAAAACGGAAGATGGTTAGCTATCGAGCTATCTAATGGTATTTCAATCATATTGATTTCTGTGCTTCTTCTCATGTCGTCTATCCAATGTAGTTCTAGAGAATAGTGACAACAATTCTGTGAGATATGTTTTGGAATGGAATTTTCAAATAGATCCGTTAGAAACTGTGCCAGGTAGTAGTTAGTTTCGAACTCGTTTTCCAGAGAGGCTACTGAAAGACGACCAACACAGATCGTTCTGTCCTAGCAAATCTAAGATATATTCTTTTTGTCGTTCGGTTTCCTATCGTGGATTATATTGGAATCGATAGTACGGTCCATATAACGGCGACGGCGAACGGCGACGAATCGATAATTAATGGTCATCATTAACACTGGCCGATACAGCTGCGATATTTTCTTCAGTTCGCACTCTACGTAAGCGTGTTGGTGGTTTAATGTCCAACAATGTAAATTTGGTGCGAAATTTAGTCACAATAGCCCGAATAGCCGCTTCAGTGGGTCAATTAAATAACAGAGCACGCATAAAATTCAATAATTTGCAAGCGTTGTTCGTTTGTAAGACGATTCATGGTTAAATTATAGACCAAACTGATGATGTTTGATAGTGAAACAAAACGTGCGTTAGCTGTTTAAACCTGTGTTGCCAAAAAGATAATAGCCGAAAAATCACCCTTTATATTGTATTGTTGGCGGCAATGTGAAGAAATATTTATTAACGTATCTGTCACAACTTATTATCCCGGCTTAAAGAATAACATAACTATATTGCGATAAAGCTGAATCGGAAGATTTTAAATTATTTGATTATTATTTTTAAATAACATTTAAAACATTTAAAGAATAGAACGAAATAGTGTCGCTCAGAGAGGCTTCAAATATGCAAAATGTATGTCAGCTTAGTCTATGTGTAGATAAGAATCTCCTGTACCTTTTCAATACCTGTGCCGGAGCAACCTTCTCGCTGATGTACTCGATGTGATTCTTAAATCTCAATATATTGTCTCTAACGACGCCTGGATATTAAAGGGTGCAGCTGCATCTGATGGATCTTTATTTCCATTTCCATCATGGCCTAAAGTGCCGTTCGGATAGAGCGCCTTTTTCTTCGACCGATGGTCTCCCGAAATTTCCCAAAGAGGATTATCATTTAAAGAACAAAAGCACCCAGAAACTGAAAAGAAATTGTCTCTAGTGACTGTCTGCAGATAATAATAGAAATCAGTTTCAATCACAAAAATTGTATATTTGATAACTTTTTTCCTTAGTTTTCCTGTTATGACGAAAATTGTAAAACCAATTAATAAAATTGTAGCTGGAGTTATTGAAAACCAAAATAGTTAAATAAATGATATATTTAATTAAAGCAGTGATTGATTATTTTCGAAAATATTCAATCAAACAAGTTGCTGATTCGATTACAGCAGTCATTGATTTTTTCGATAGTATTCAATCATAAAAGTTGCTGATTCGATTACAGCAGTCGTTGATTTTTCTGGAAATGTTTAATGAATTGTATTGTTATATTCATTAAAAAAGTTATTGGATTTAGTGAAATAAACCATCCGTCGACATGGTCTGAAGTTCGTCTGAAGTCTTCAGCAGAACCCAAAATTAGCAAAAAGGCAAGTGAGACCTTTATTGTTGCACATAAATGTAGACTGCACAATTTCGATGGGCGCTACCCCATCTCGTCGGAACTTTCGCAACGTATGTTTGTCTTTGACTTAAATCAGGGTTCATATTAGTACCAGCGGTCACATATGACAAATGAGAAGCGCTGATAAACAAAATATTCCACCGAACTAAGTCGACACTCTAAAAGGCGTCTTCGATTTGCGTTGTTGACAATTCGCGTTAACCACGACTTCTTTCTAAGAAATGATAAAAATGAAACGAAAACGAGAACAAAAACAATAATAATTTTCATTGTTCCGATCACTGTTTTAATCACTTTTTTTATATTCTCTGTGGAAGTTGTGATTGAAATATACGGAATGAATTCAATGAAAGTTTTAACCGTTCCGATTACATTTGTAATCAGCTTTTTAGATTTCTGCAATAAAATTAATGATTGAAATTTTAGAGGCAAAAATTGTTTCTGTGAACTAAGGGACCTCGATTATAAGTTCTTTTTGTCACTGTCCTGCGGGACTCGTTTACGAACCTGATTATAGTCCATCAGCTCGGAGGAGTGCCGCCAAACGTCCATCTAAACTCTCTTTGATCGGAAATGACAGACTCAAATGTGTGATAACGGCGTACAATCCAAATTCTTGCTTCATCATCCCAATGACCGATTTTCTTTATATTTAAAGAACTCTATCTGAAATAAAAAATCGATTGATAATACGAAAAAAATATTACATTTATTTTTGGTAGCAGTCTTCATCAACCACCCTGTGGAATGGAAAAAAAAAACTTAAAAATATATATTTTTTAAATATATTTTTTTAAAATAATCCTATTTCCATCCACTTGAGATCGATTGAGCCATTAAGTTGTACTTTATTAAATTAAATTGAAATATATACCACACTTTATAGGCTAAAAATTAATTATTCTTGGTAATTAATTTTTTGATTGATGTAATTATTTTTTTAATTAATATAATTACTTTTTACTTAAAATAAATTTAAAGAAAAGTTTGTAGCACTTCATTCATGTCATAAATCTCAGGTTCGATGTTATTTGTTTTTGTTTTCTTAAATAGAAAACAAAGTATTTTAAAAAGAAGTGTGAGACATTTATTTGGTTCGGTTGCTAGCAGGGCAGACGATCGTTTCAAGGGAGGCTACCCCCTTATCAATGTCCAGTGCAATGCAACAAATACTCCGGTTATTATTGGTCTGTAATCTGCCTCGCAAAGATCAAATAATAAAAAAATATGTATTTATTAAACGTAATTAATTTTTAAAAATAATTTAGTTAGTGATGTAAAACGATAAATCTATTTTTCATTTGCTGAAAATATCGATCCAGGTTGGTATTATTTGAACCCTGTATCCGATTCTCTTTGTGTTCGATTGCAACTCACGGCAACTTGTGAATGTGGCATTTCCCATTTCGCGATCATGTCCAGTGGGACATTCATTATCGCCAAATATTTCGCATAATATATGCGAATATAATAAAAAAATATTGGAATGATTGGGTTTCTTTTTTTGATGGAAGATTTCTTTCACACAAAAAAAAAAATACACACGAAAGCAAAGTTTTAATTTTTCAAATATTTTTCTTTGACTTTTTTGCGTATTCCTCCTGCCACAATATTTAATAACAGCGACATTGTTGAAATCAAAGTTTGTTGTTCAGCGGCGTATGGTGTTGAACATGCCTTGCCGGACGTTGATGAAGTTGTTGTGTCAATGCGCCGGCGTTTGTGAATCACAAACCACGACCGACGACAACTTCACTTGCCGACAAGAGAAAGGCACAAAAACGGAGGTTTTTTTTTGTTTCGTTGGAATGAGAGGACAAGTAAGATTTTAAAAATTATAAATATCATTTGATCATTCAAATATTTGGAGAACATTCCATTGTCATAAGGACTCATTTAAGTTGTCTGCGAAAGAAACGACAGAGGAGCCAGAGAGAGAGAGGGGAGGGGAGGGGATGCATTAGCTTTGGAGGCTTTTGAACTTGGGGAAATATGGGAAAGAACTCGGTTATTGTGGACACAGAAAAACAAAACAACTAATGTTGTTGTGTTGCAACTTTGTTTCTTCCATTGGTCTTGGCTGAAATTGAATTTGTTTTTTTTTTTTCTCCAGAATAAAGTCTTGTTTTTGAAATATTTCTAACTTCACGGTGTGGACACTGATTCCTCTCCAAATTATTTAATAATTTCAAATTATCTTGAACATCTCCCATTTTGTGGTTTCATCTCGGCACCTAGCTTAGCTATCGCCCCTTTGTTAGTGTCAAATATCTCGGCAAATGATTCTGGGGAAAGCAATTTGTAAGTCCTGTTTCTAATCTATTTTCTATTTAGTTCACATTTTGATTTCCCTTCCCTTCCGTTGTTGTTGCTGTTGTGGTGTTTCCTTGGCGGTGGCAAACCGTTCCGTCCCCTTTGGTCCTTATCACAAATCACCGAGAGGAAGTGGTGGCAACACCGAGCAACTAAGTAAAACTATCTGATGATGAACGTAATACGATATCCGTTTAATATGTTCGTTCAGCTAGCAACTGACAAACGGAATACCAAAAGAGGATGAACAGCACAGAAAGAAAGAAAGAAAAAAAAACACGAAGAAGATGATGATGAAAAAGAGAAACGACGAGCAAAACCTTAATGTGGCCTATCCATCCGTATAAAAGCGATAACTGTGCCCGCCCGGCATGCATTGATTTTGATTTTAAATAAGACACCTTTTGAAACGCTCATCGAATCGAACAACAACAACAAACAAAAGCCAGAAAAAAATTAAATTATCTTTACTATCTGGTCTCGAGGTGATGGAGGATCGATGGATGGAAAATGATTTGAAAGAAAGAAATAGAAAAAAAGAAACAGAATCCACACAGCCAGAGCAATGAATGTGAAAATCAATCATCAATCAATTCTTAACCATAATCAACTTAATACACATCTCCACATCTTGTCAAGGCAACAATTTGCCGCACGGAATATGTGGCCCACATGGAAGGAAGCAACGTAGCGCAAGCTGATGCTGGCGCAGCAGATACAAGATACAAGTAATCATTGAAAGATGCTGCTTAACACTCAAATTTCATTAGGGCAAATTGATGAAAATGGAAACAATCGCAAAGTTTATTTCGTTATTTCATTAGAAAAATCGAATTTTTCATGGTTTCATTGCAAAGCTGATGATATTTGATGCTGGCTGAGGGGTGGGGGTGAGGAGGAGCAGGATTGTTTGGTAGTTGAGGGTACCGAGTAGTATGGTATTTTGAGAGTAGTATGGGATTAGAAAAGAAAGGGGAAACCGGTGACTATTAATGATATCCAATGCCTGAATTGGTAAAGGTCAAACATTGAGGAGACACTAATCCATTTGTGGTAATCTGAGTTTCGTTGGAATTAATTCACTATTCGCAGGAGTTGGATATTTTTCCAGAATTGGCATTTGATCCACAAAAACGAATTATCATTATAAAACTCTAAATCTATCTATTTAAATCTTTTAAACCATTTAAACCATTTTATCGAGCATGATCGCTACTATTAATATAATATACGATATTTATTTTATAATTAGAGTATGGATCATGATCGCTAATAATCTTTAAATCGCTCTCCTAAAAATATACTAAATAAAAGATGTGACGTTTTTGCTCGAAGTGATCGAAGATGATAATGGAGCCTCATCACCACAGACACAGAATCTGCCTTCAATGCATATTAATGAAGCTAACTGGCACATGTTAGAATGATAGTGGTCTGAGACACACTTTATCCGTTCTGAGATATACAATGGTTTATGTTTGAGTCAATTAAAAAATATTTTTCCACTGAAGCACATTTTTTTTCTTAGAATATCTTTTATAAAATAATCGACATTGTTGGTAACTCTAAGGGAACCACTACTTTCAGAGTGTGCACTGACTTAGACCACTTTAATTCTTCTCAAAACTAAAAAAAATTAAACAAACAAAATTTTTAATTTTTTTCGCAAAAGTAATATTTCCTTACAAAAATGAAAAAAAAAATATTTTTATACCCTCCACCTAAGGATGGGGGTATATTCACTTTGTCATTCCTTTTGTAACACCTCGAAATATTCATCGGAGACCCTATAAATACATATATATATATATTATGGATAGTGATAAAATGCTAAGACGATCTAGCCATGTCTGTCTGCCTGTCTTTTTTTTTTCGTTGGAGGTGTGGAATCTTCAAAAGATGTATCCAGCCCGTACAGGAAAACATGTACGACTCTTACGCACTAAACCACACTCCTCGTCTCTACACCCCGCGGAACTGCCATTCGGTATTACATCGCAGGGGTTCATTAGCCTATATGACCCTATTTGCTTCCCCTGAACTCTTCCTCAGTTCCTCGTCTTTTCGTAGGCTGTCCTGGACATACTTGATGAAATCGTTCACCTTCTTCCAATTTGATTCCGACCTAAGCATCAGGTCGACCACATTATCGGCTGTCACACTATTGCCTAAAACGAATGCAAGATTATTGCGATTTCGTGCAAATCTCGGGCAGATAAACACGACATGTTCCGCGTTTTCATCATCGTTGACACATACAGGACATCTGGGAGAATTGTCGTGTCCGAATCGGTAGAGGTAGTAACGTCAAAAACTGCGTCACGTTGTAGTTGACTTCACCATGGCCTCGACTTATCCACTTTTCTATGTTAGGAATAAGTTTGTGTGTCCACCTTCCCTTGGGTGTATTGTCCCATCTCATTTGCCAGTTTTCCATAGAGTTGATTCTCTCCGCACGTCTTATAAGTTCGTAATTTGTGTCTGGGGTTATTCTCTTTAATTCGTGTACTCTGGAAAATGCTCTTGCTGTTAGGTCTATTGGCAGTATGCCCGCCACCACACATGCTGCCTCCAGCAAAATTGTACGATATCCGCTGCAGACTCTTAGGCAGTTTCTGCGGAAGATAGAGAGCATATTCTTCTTCGAGTTTAATCTCATCGATGCTTCCCAGATTGGAGATGCGTAAAGAAGAATAGAGTTTGCAACTCTGGCGAGTAATATTCTTCGGCTTTGTCTCGGGCCTCCTATGTTTGGCATCATCCTGGCCAGCGCATTTACTACTTTGGAAGCCTTTTCGCAGGAGTATACGATGTGCTGCTTGAAATCTAAGCGGTTGTCTATCATAATCCCTAAGTATTTTATGGCATCGGATGACTTTATGGTCGTCTTTCCTACTTTTATTTCCAGAGTTTCTGGCTTTCTTTTGCTGCTTATCAGTAATGCCTCCGTTTTGTGTTCAGCAAGGTTAAGGTTCACGCTTTTCATCCAAATTCCTATAGTGTGTATAGCTTCGTTTGCATATAGCTGTAATTCGTCTAAGTGACGCGCTTGTACTACTACAGCTATGTCATCGGCGAATCCCACAATATTTACTTCTTCTGGTACCTCTAGGTTGAAAACTCCGTCATACATAATGTTCCATAGCAGCGGTCCATCTGCAGTAACATTACCCGTTTCAATGCCATTATCTGTCTCGTACTTCAATGACCGATTTGAGAAGTAGTCCATTACAATTTTAATTAGGTACTCCGGTATGTTGTCTGTCTGTCTGGAGGTTCAAATTTTCCGTTAATGTGTCTTATGGTTGCAGATCGATTGGGATTGAAAATGGGCGAAATCGGCCTAAAGAGCAAAAAATTTTCCCTCACAAGAACTAAAAATACCCAAATATACCCTAATATTTTAGAGTATTTAAGCATACATATTTTCAAGATGTCTGCTTGTACTTACTTGATATTGAGTATGAGCATTCCTCCTATAACAAAAACGTGAACCATAAAGTGATTCTTATTCGTAGGGGACGAAATGGTGCAAAAAAGGGATAAAAATGGTACATATTAAACGATAACAGCTAGAAACACGAAATTTGGTGTGTACATTCATCTAATTGAGTAGATACGTAATGTAAAAGTATTTTTTCCAAATTCGTACTTTTAAGGGATAAAATGGGAATAGAGGGATAACAATGGTACCAACCAAACGACTGCATCTGGAATAATGAAGTTCGGTGTATACATTCCTCTGATTGCGTAGACAAGTAAAATAAACGAATTTTTTGGAAATTCGTACTTTTTGGGGTTAAAATGAAAAATAGGGATAAAAATAGTACCAACCAAATGACAACAGCTAGAGTCGTGAAATTCAGAGTATACATTCCTCTGACTGTGTAGACACGAAAAATAAAAGTTTTTTCAAATTCGTACTTTCAAGAGATATAATGGGTACAGAGGGATAAAAATAGTACCAACTAAACGGCTACTGCTAGAATGATGAAATTCGGTGTGTACATTCCTTCTATTGCGTAGACACGTAAAATAAAGAGATTTTAGAAAGTCGTACTCTTGAGGGGGCAAAATTGAAAAAAGGGGATACAAATGGTACCAACCAAATGAATGCGGCTAGAATCATACATTCTTCTGACTGCATAGACACGCGGAATAAAAAGATTTTTCCAAATTCGTACTTTTTGCGGTAAAAATGTTTAAATCATGAAGTTAGGTTATTTTTCACTATGTACGTGAATTAAAATAGAATGAAAATACAACCAACTGTAGCACCCACTATCTACCAATATTTGTGGTATTTAAGCTGTAAATAATTGTAAGAATATTTACTTTTTTGAATTGACTTGAAGTATTATTTCGATATATATATAGTGTAAACGTATTGTTAGCCTTGCCTTATAAGCGTGGTTTGAAATCATACAAATATTATATTTAGGGTATATAAAGTTCGGCCCGACCGAACTTGACGCCGTTTTTACTTGTTCTGTGTTGGTATTGCTGTTGGCGACAATTTTAAAAAATTTTATTTTGAGTGAAGTTTTATTTTTTTATTTAGGATTTTGCTATCGCAGCTTATTTATTCAGTCTTAAAGAAAAACAGCCCTAATAATACATCCAAAAATTTGACAAGAAATTTTTCAAAAAACGCTTCAGTGAATTTGATCCGATTCCGAGCATAAAAAGGATTAACAAGTAAGTGACACAAATTTTCATTCTAATTATTATTATTTGAGTCTCAGCACGAATGGATTTCATTGCAAAAGACATGATATTGATGAAACAGGATTTTCAATATTTTTCAAATTCCCCAATTGCTCTGACAATAATTAAACACCGTTCTAATCTGAAATAAAAATAAATACGAGAATAGTGGAGTATCAATCACATCAAACACTCCATATTCCGCGGATAGAAGCAGTTCAGCCATCAGCTACTCGTAGAAGAAATTAACATTCCATTCCGTTTAATAACAGCAATCCGCCGCAGCACCGTTGACACAGCAAAACAACTAAATGCCGGCGCATTGTTGTCCGCCCGACCGTCCGTCTGTCGCATGTGGAAATTATGAAAATGTTATAGTTTTATTGTGGCGATAAATAACATTTAGAGTGCATTTGTTTTGATATGACATGTAATTACTGCTGTTAGATGCCATGCCAAGCCGAGCCATGCCATTCCATTCCAAAGCATTTCATATTTTGCTGTTTCGGCATTATTTTTGCTGGTGTTGCTGCTGTTGTTGTTGTTCATGTTTTCACATATTTTTGTGTGTTGCTCAGGTGAACCCAACACACACACGGAGAGGCGATATTCACTGTGTGGCTGGTACGTAATGAAACAACAAAATGCCGTTGGATGCCGAGGTGTCAATGATTAATCACATGTCAGTCAGTCAGTCACTCACTGCTGCTCACCGTCGACGTTCTCATCTGTATATCTGAATAGCACCACCAACACTATGCCAAACACCAAACGCCAAGTAAATCTAATTACGGTTCAACACAATTTTTCAAGATATTTATCTAATTAATAGCGCTTGTCGGGGCCGCCAAATGGCGGCGTCGGCTGTTTTCATAACGAACTTCAAAAACAAAACAGCAAAAAAAGTGGAATGCATGCAAGTGACTCCCAGGCGGCGCGGCGTATGACGTTTATGAAATGTCGGTGCCCGAGCATAGCGAAAGGTGAACATTGCGAATGCTTGCGCACTAACTAACATCCGTGTAAGCGGCCGCTGCCAGAGATCTTAATGACTTGCTGTACTTACATACTTGCTTACTTACTTACTTACATTCGAGTATGTGGTGGTCACCTTTTCGGTGAGAAGCTAGATGATATTAAGAAATTAAAGTCTTTTTTCGCCACCTCCTCCTTTTCTTTTGTCGCCAAACAATTTTCCTTAACATCTTGCTGCACAGTGGTTGATCGGAATTGATTCTAATACGGGGTACAAGCAGAGTTACAAGCCGAACCATAATTATCGGCGGCGGCGTCGCTGTTCAAAATGGGTCGGCGGCGGCGGCTTTCGGCTGATTTGCCGGCTCGTTCAGTCATTCGAATACCCCTATTTATTTGACAATTTTGGGAAAATGGAAGGAACAATTTTCATTTATTTTTTGACAAGTAGTTCAATATTCGTTAATATTAGCCAATGTTCCAATAATTTAATATTGTTATTAGGGTATCCAATTATTCGGACGTTTATGTTATTCGATTTTTCGATTATTTGAAAACAAAAAATTTCCAATTAATCGAATAATGAAGTCGAGAGTTATTCGATTAACCGATAAATCGAACAATTGTCCACTTAATATTTTATTTTATTTTAATTAATAAGAGTTATATAGACAAGACACGGCAGTTTACGGGTAGTTCAACTAAAGGGTGATTTTTTAAGAGCTTGATAACTTTTTTTAAAAAAAAAACGCATAAAATTTGCAAAATCTCATCGGTTCTTTATTTGAAACGTTAGATTGGTCCATGACATTTACTTTTTGAAGATAATTTCATTTAAATGTTGACCGCGGCTGCGTCTTAGGTGGTCCATCCGCTTAGTCCAATTTTGGCATTTCCACGTTTTTGAGTAACAGAGACCCAATTGGTGCGAACGGCCGATACAGCTGCTATATTTTCTTCAGTTCGCACTCTACGTAAGCGTGTTGGTGGTTTAATGTCCAACAATGTAAATTTGGTGCGAAATTTAGTCACAATAGCCCGAATAGTGACCCGAAAACTGACCATAAAATGGAAGCGCGCAATGAACTTTCTTAACAGAGCACGCATTTTGATAATAAAATTCAATAATTTGCAAGCGTTGTTCGTTTGTAAGACGATTCATGATGAAATGTCAAAGCATACTGAGCATCTTTCTCTTTGACACCATGTCTGAAATCCCACGTGATCTGTCAAATACTAATGCATGAAAATCCTAACCTCAAAAAATCACTCTGAACGTTTATTATATATCTGATTTTACTTAAAAAATGTAACATCAAATTCGAAATTCATTAGAAGTTGGCAAAAATCTTAATATCTTATCAAAATAAAGAACATTCCCTTAAATGAGCATAATATCAGAAGTTATCCATTGACTTTTTTCGAATATGGATCATACGATTTATAACAGAACTGACTTTATTATCACGGTGTTAACCCCAATTTTTCTATGAATTTACTATTCTATGAAATTACTATTCTTTAAATTTTAAATAATTCCGAAGCTATTGCTTTTTTATATGAAGTCGGATAAATCGTTATTTTAATATCTGTGGAGCATACAAATCAAAAATAGAAAACAATTTCAAACTGGCTATTCAAAATCAATTTATCATACAAAGCATATGACGATTTCATAAGTTTTTAAAGGCAAAACTTATAATATCTTATTTGGGACAATTTATTCGAATTATTCATTATTCGAAAATCATGATTTTTTATTATTCGAACAAATAGACAAAAATTATTCGATTAATCGAATAAAATTTAATCGGTTGGATACCCTAATGGTTAACCCAAATCACGATACTCCGTCAAATCACGGCGGCGTGCTTGAGTCGATTTGAGCCGATGAAATCGGCGGCGGCGCGGCTCGTGCAGAAACATGCGGCGGCGGCGGCTTGTCGGCTTAAAATCGGTCGGCTTGTATCTCTGGGTACAAGGCTAATATAAATCGGATCGCTGAGAGTGAGATTTTGATTTTTCAGGGCCCCTCAATTTTGGCTTTTTCAGGCGATATGGGTATCAAATGAAAGCGAAGTATATCTGTTAAAATACTTAAAATGTCATGCATTTTATGTTGATATTTTACTTTTTAAGGGGAAACTTGAAATGGTTGTTAATGCTAAACTAATACTCATAGAAATATTTTTAACAGATATTTTTCTCTTTCATTTGATATCCATATCGACATTGTATGATTCGCAAAAGTACGAAAATAAAATTAAAAATACTTTGTAAATAATTAATATAATGTATTAAAATATTTGAAATAAATTTATTGAATATTTCCAACTTGATAGCCTCTATAAAGCCATACTCGGCGCTGAGGCATTATGTATATTTGTAAATACAATATTGAAATAATGACAATGAAAAAAATATATATTAAAACATCTATATCCTTTGGATATTAAAAGTCCTGTGAAAAGGAGAAAGATCACAGATCTAAATATGATCTCTTTGGCCTTGTGCAGGCCCAAAAAATACTATCACACGGTGTTAGCGATCGATTTTTAACACAAGGCATTCTGATCGAAATAACTGGCATGCCTGAAGTAACATTAAACTAGCCACTTAAACACTTAGTAATTGTGACCGCATAATATATAATTTATTGAGCCAGGACAATATCCCAGTTCAAATCAAATATTGATTACAGACCAAAAAATACAAACGAAAAAACTAAAACAAATGAGCGTTGGCACTGCAGAAGTATTGCTGGGTAACTATACCTGCATATACACATACTTACATATGCAACTCAGTGAGATACTTGTAAGATGGCATATGTACTTTATTACTTGGTGCGAAACGCAAATTCGGCAAGTGAGTTGTGCTTCTCGTTCGTTTGTGAGAATCATCTCCTATTGAGGCCGGGTTTGATGTTGAAAAGTCGCTGCGAAGCCACTTGAAAAGACTTTTGACATGGTCGAAATCATGATCGTGGTAGTCTGCAGCCAAGTAATAAATGTCACCATGCCATTTGTAAATAAATTTGCATTCTATTAAATATTGATGCAAAATGGTCATGAGCCAGGACAATATCCCAGTTCAAATCAAATTTATTTAAATTGATTGTTCATAACATGAAATGTAAGACATTTTTGTTTGTTCAATTTTATTAAAATAATTTAATTTAACTATTTCTATACTAACTGTGATACTACTTTCAGATAAATCAGACCTCGGATTTTTGTTTTTTTTTCCTCCAATTGGAAATCATGTTTTATCATTCAAATATAAGATATTTGAAAGCATGTCGAAAATAAGAAAACCAAATGCTATAATTGTACAAAAATTATACCAAGGATATGCAAAAAGATTTCGCATATCGTTCATTCCATATCAAACCGAACGATTTTCGTAAAAAAAATACGACCACGACTCCGATTTTAACGATTTTTCGCAGACGTATTCTACTGTTAAAAATATTTTACACGTATTTTTGTAAAAAAAAACCGAAATTTTTTCAAAAGATAGGGCCATTTGAAAATTAGAAAAATCAAGAAAAACGTGCCAAGGTATGAACAATGAAAATGGTGTAGTGAGAAAACGCGTGGTCTCAATACAAAGAACGATGACTTATTTTAAAGTTAATTACAAGTACTTTTCGGCGGCGTTCTTGGCTATTGACTGCTACTGACAACAATTTTGTGTATTTCTGATTTCTCTTCTTCTTTTGTATTTTTCTCTATGAAAACAACAACCTAAAAATTCAGAAAAAATACAGGCATATTGCCTGATCGATTCTAAACAAACCCTGGAAATCTCAGCTTGGAGAAATAACGGGTTGTATTTAAAAAAAATATTTACTAAATGTAGTCGCCCGAAAAAAATATTTTCTGAACGATTGTTCATAGTAAAGGGTGATTTTTTAAGAGCTTGATAACTTTTTTTTAAAAAAAAACGCATAAAATTTGCAAAATCTCATCGGTTCTTTATTTGAAACGTTAGATTGGTCCATGACATTTACTTTTTGAAGATAATTTCATTTAAATGTTGACCGCGGCTGCGTCTTAGGTGGTCCATCCGCTTAGTCCAATTTTGGCATTTCCACGTTTTTGAGTAACAGAGACCCAATTGGTGCGAACGGCGACGAATCGAAAATTGGTGGTCATCATTAACACTGGCCGATACAGCTGCGATATTTTCTTCAGTTCGCACTCTACGTAAGCGTGTTGGTGGTTTAATGTCCAACAATGTAAATTTGGTGCGAAATTTAGTCACAATAGCCCGAATAGCCGCTTCAGTGGGTCGATTAAACTGACCATAAAATGGAAGCGCGCAATGAACTTTCTTAACAGAGCACGCATTTTGATAATAAAATTCAATAATTTGCAAACGTTGTTCGTTTGTAAGACGATTCATGATGAAATGTCAAAGCATACTGAGCATCTTTCTCTTTGACACCATGTCTGAAATCCCACGTGATCTGCCAAATACTAATGCATGAAAATCCTAACCTCAAAAAAATCACTCTTTATATGTTATTTTATGAACAATCGTTCAGAAAATAGTCGCCCAAAAAAATATTTTATGAACAATCGTTCAGAAAATACTTTTTTCGGGCAACTACATTTATTAGATGTTCTTTTAAAAATACAACCCGTTATTTCACCAAGCTGAAATTTCCAGGGTTTGTTTAGAATCAATCAGGGAATATGCCTATATTTTTTCTGAATTTTTAGGTTGGTGTTTTCATAGTGAAAAATACAAAAGAAGAAGAAAAATCAGAAATACACAAAATTGTTCTCAGTAACAGTCAATAAGCAAGAACGCCGGCGAAAAGTACTTGTAATTACCTTTAAAATAAGTCATCATTATTTGAATTG
This sequence comes from Polietes domitor, assembly GCA_947397865.1. Classification (NCBI taxonomy): domain Eukaryota; kingdom Metazoa; phylum Arthropoda; class Insecta; order Diptera; family Muscidae; genus Polietes; species Polietes domitor. Next base: position 57,568 of record CANDYM010000237.1, read on the forward strand.
TGCCCACGCGTTTTCTCACTACACCTATTTCAATGTTCATACCTCGGCATGTTTTTCTTGATTTTCGCAATTTTCAATTGATCATATATTTTGAGAAAAAAAATCGGTATTTTTTCCCGTCTTCTACGAATCAAATATTTTATAAAGTTTAGTTATCGTACAAAGTTTCAACGAAATCGGAAATGGTGATGTAAAAAAGGTGTTCGGTTTGACATGGAATGATCGACATGCTTAAAATCCGAGGGCTACATGTCATACAGCTCAATGTTGTTAGAGGATCGGACAGCAATTTGCAAGAAATATTTTTACAAAGGCCTATGTATAACATTTTTGTATAAACCTGAAACCGATATTAAAAAATTTGTTTGTTTTTTTTTTTAAATTCCAATTTTCATCGAAAAAATATTATTTTATCTAATTTGTTTTTCGCGCTATTTATAAAAAAAATAAAGAGCATGTCATGACATCTAGATTTATCCATAGATATTTTACATGTAGACTTTGGAACAAAATATATATATTTTTTTATTTTTTCAGTTTTTTATTATTTTTGAAATTTTTCGAAAAAAAAATCATTTTTTTGGGGACTGTTCCTAAAACACAGTTTCTATGTGAAAATGGAATTCGCAACATTTGTAGCCATCATAATTATCTTTAATCAATATAAGTGGCTGCGATTGGACCTATGCATATTTCCTAAATAAGAGTACAGATATTAAAGGTACTTTCAACGGAAATTGATATTTTAGTAAAAAACAAGTAAGAAGGCGTTAAGTTCGGCCGGGCCGAATCTTATATACCCTCCACCACGGAGTGCATTCCACAGTATTACCAGCAGATTAAAGGATGTCGACTTTACATAGAAGCACAGTACCATATTACGAAAATTGTGATATTTTTGTGCACATTACTATATTTGTTTACTATTTCAAACTATAATGTATACTTATGCGCACTGTTTAAAATCTACGACTATAATATAAATACAATGCTGTAATTGTGAAAGTGAACATGCCTAAATATTAGGCGATTGTCAGTCGCCATTAGAAAGAAGCATTTTCAGATACATACAAAGTGACTGTATTATAAGTACAAATTTTAAAGATATCCCCATTCTCCGCCCAAATGTACAAATTTCGAAAAAAACCTTTTTGTTTCGAGTCTTCATAGACAGACCACCGAATATATACACCGAATTTGGAAGGTCCCATTTTTATCCCTTTTTTTCAATTATATCCCTTAAACTTACGAATTTCGAAAAATCCCTGTATTTAACGTGTCCATGCAATTAGATTTATGTACACACCGAATTTCATGATTCTAGCTGTTGTCGTATCATTGGTACCACATTTTATCCCTTTTTGTCCCATTTCGCCCGCTAAAACTTTTATTTTCTTTGTGGAGCTTCCAAGCTACAAGAGGAACCAACCGCAACAAATTTTAACTGTATGAAAATAAGAAATTTAATTAATATGCCAAGGCTACCAATATTTGTATACTATGTATATATATAATGGAAATAATACTTCAATACATAAAGTAAATATAAGGGAGCAATCATAAATACCCTAAATATTGGGGGAAAGAGAGTGTATTTTCAGCTACAGTCGTTTGGTTGGTTGTATTTCCATTCTAGTTTAATTTAAAAAGTATAAATTTTGAAAATACCTTATCTTGTCTTAACAACTTAATTTTTTTCCATGATACTATCTGCGGACATTTTGTTGGTACCATTTTTATCCCCTTTCTCGCATTTTACTCCTTAAAAGTACGGCTTTCGAAAATTTCATCATTTTAACTGTAGCCTTTTAGTTGCTACAATTTGTATCCCTCTGCTCCCAATGAATCCCTTGAAAGAACGAATTTGGAAAAACCTTTTTTCGTGTCTACTCAGTCAGAGGAATGTATACAGCGATGAACATGGTTCTAGCTGCATGCATTTCTTTGGTACAATTTTTATCAACTTTTTCCATTTTACACCCTAAAAGTACGAATTTCGAAAATTTCCTTTATTTTATATGTGTACGCAATCAGAGGAATATGTACACCGAATTTCATTATTGTAGGTGCAGCCGTTTGGTTGGTACTATTTTTATCCCTCTATCCCCATTTAAGCCCTTAAAAGTACGAATTTATAAAAAATACTCTTATATTGTGTATCTACTCTATTAGAGGAATGTACACGCCAAATTTCGTGTTTCTATCTGTTGTCGTTTGATAGGTACCATTTTTATCCCTTTTTGTCCCATTTCGCCCCATTTTGACCCCTACAAATAAAAATCACTCTATCGTGCCCTTTTATGCTATAAAGGGATTGCGAATTGCAAATATCAAGTAAATAGAAGCTTTTATGTTCAAAAAAACATGCTGAAATACTCTAAATATTAGGGGTATTTTCAGTCCTTGTGAGGGAAAAATTTTTCCCTCTGGGCCGATTTCGCCCACTTTCAATCCCAACTGCAACCATAAGACACATTTAGGAAAAATTTGAACCTCCTAGCTCATTTCGTTCGGCCGCTATCGTGCTTTCAACAGACAGACGGACATGGCTATATCGTCTTAGAATTTTACCACGACCCAGAATATATATACTTTATGGGGCCTCCGATGAATATTTTAAGGTGTTACAAACGGAATGACAAAGTGAATATGGAGGGTATAATAAAAATTGCCTTGAACAAATTTTGTATGCTGGATTTATGCACAAAAAAGTAAATTTTTAGATCTCGGACACATTTTTTTATTTTTTGTTGCATAGTGTAAGTAAAGTAAGTCAGCGTCAGTCGGATAAACCGACTTATATATACCTTCACTCTTAGAGAACACATGTGGGCATCTCCCAGTGGCTCGGGACATTCGCACGCCTTAAACTACGCCAAAAAAAGAACGAAGTTGAAAAAGTCGATCAGCCTTTTTAGTGTTCTAAAGCGCTTAAAGAGTACTACATTTTAAAAATATATCGTCAGGATTTAGTACAGAATTATAAACAATTTTACATCGAAACGGACTTGTCGCGAAGAAGTACAGAAGTACTTTCGAAGGTCTTATAGAAATATACAAAGTTCAGCGATTTTTTGAGAACTTTGTTTTTCCTTATACACATGTAAATTAAGGTCAGAGGATATATTTTGTTCGTAGATTTATGAAATATGAGAATTATCGTAGTAAAAAAATTTAGTAATTTTCGTTATAACACTTCAACTTTTAATAAAAAAAAGAGAACAAGTTAACTTTAAGTTTCATAATAAAAAAAGTTGTCGAAATAAGGAAAAAATAAAGTTAAAAGCTATTAGTGTGGTCTGATTTCATTTCTTTGGTAGACCTTTTTTGGGAGATGCCCATGTATGGAAGTTATAACAACTTAAATTTTAATTAGAGTCGGATAATTGGTGTCGAAGGTACTAGAAGGTTCGTGGCACATGGTCCTAACTTCAACATTTACAAAACTTTTTCAAATATCAAGTCATAGTGGACTGCAAGCACCAGTATACTCTGAAAGAATTTTCCTTCATAATATTTATGAAGTGATTTCATAAAGGGTTTTTCATAAATTTAGTGATTTTTTTCTTATTATGTATGAAAAATTCATAAATAAAATGAATGTAAGAAGTTTTTACAGTTTTTTCATAAACATTTCATAAAATAAAATTGTAATGTATAGAATAATTTCAATGTATTAAATAAAAAATACTAAATATTATGAAATGTCTTTATAAATCCAATGAATGTGTTGTTTGTTTTTATGAAACGTTTCATAACTTACAAATAGATGTTTAGTGTGTCGACTTTATTCTGTTGAATGCTAGCAATTCTCATTTCTTCTATGTTATCTCTGACTTTATAAGTATATACCCTGATTTAGGGCATGGACAAAGATTCTCGCAATGACGGCAAAGGGATAAAAATGGTACATATTAAACGACAACAACTAGAAACACGAAATTCGGTTTGTACATTCCTCCAATTGAGTAGATACATAATATAAAAGTATTTTATCCAAATTCGTACTTTTAAGGGGTAAAATAGGATTAGAGGGATAAAAATGGTAACAACTAAACGGCTGTACCTAGAATAATGAAATTCGGTGTATTCATTCCTCTGATTGCATAGATAAGTAAAATACACGGATTTTTCAAAATTCGTACTTTTTGGGGTTAAATGAAAAAAGGGGATAAAAATAGTACCAATCTAATGACCGCAGCTAGAGTCTTGAAATTCGGAGTATACATTCCTCTGAGTGTGTAGACACGGAAAATAAACAGATTTTTCGAAATTCGTACTTTTGGGGGTTAAACTGAAAAAAGGGGATAAAAATAGTACCAATCAAATGACCGCAGCTAGAGTCATGAAATTCGGAGTATACATTCCTCTGACTGCGTAGACACGGAAAATAGACGAATTTTTTGAAATTAGTACTTTCAAGGGATACAATGGTACAGAGGGATAAAAATAGTACCAACTAAACGACTACAGCTAGGATGACGAAATTCTAATTGCGTAGAAACGTCAAGGGGGTAAAAATGGTACCAACCAAATGGGCGCAGCTGGAATCATGAAATTCGGTGTATACATTCATAGACACGCAAAATAAAAAGTTTTTTTCCAAATTCGTACTTTTTCTTTTACGGCAAAAATTGTTTGAATCATGAAGTGAGGTTATTTTGCACTTTTTGTACGTCTGACATTGGATTTTCAAAATTTGTACTTTTGGAATTAAAATAGAATGGAAATTCAACCAACTATCTACCAATATTTTTGGCTTTGAAAATATTTTTGAAAATATAAATATAAGAATGACGTATTGGTAGCATTACCTTATGAGCGTGGTTTGAGATAAGGAAAATATTATATTTATTTATAAAATTACTTTTTCAATATTTGTATTTATTTTGGTTTGGCTATATTAAAAAATTTATATTTTCGTGTAATATTACTGCACTTCTACGAAAACCGACAACCTCTGTGGAATGCAATCCATGGTGGAGGGTATATAAAGTTCGGCCCGGCCGAACTTAACTCCGTTATTTGTTATTGTCCTGGCTCATGACCATTTTGCATCTATATTTAATAGAATGCAAATTTATTTACAAATGGCATGGTGACATTTATTACTTGGCTGCAGACTACCACGATCATGATGATGATCGACCATGTCAAAAGTCTTTTCAACTGGCTTCGCAGCGACTTTTTAACATCAAACACCGGCCTCTATAAGGAGATGATTCTCACAAACGAACGAGAAGCACAACTCACTTGCCGAATTTGCATTTATAGTGGTCGGGTTTGATGTGGAAAAGTCACTGCGAAGATACTTGAAAAGACTTTTGACATGGTCGAAATCATGATCGTCTAAGAATTTTTTCACAAGTTTTATGACACTTTTCATTGATTTGTAGCTTATGAAACATGTTTCATACATTTTATGAAGTGCTTCTTTGCCGATTTTTTCATGAAAATTTTCACTGACATTTTCTGCAAATTTGGATATTCTGCAGTTTTGGATACAGATTTAATAAAATGATAAGCAACTAATAATTATAATGATGTAAAATGTCGGTAATTTCATATATAGTTTATAACCATCACCAGCTCAGAGAGCATCTGCATATTACTTGCATTTTACTCAGGGTTGGATTATTTGTGTGGGAGGTACAACAAATCATAACTATTTTACAGGTATAAAGTGATTGTAAAACCATTTCCAATATTAAATTGTTACTGATCAGTTTTATTTTAACCAAATTTGCCAATTTGTGTGAGAGGTCTTGCAATATCGCACATATTGCAGGTGTATATAACGTCTATGAAAACATTACCAATGACGAAATTTCAGAGTATTCCGATCGTCCGTATAGAAGTTATAAAATCTTTAAATTTAAATATGTTAGAGTGTTTTGTGTGAGAGATACGTAAATCTGTTTTCTTAACAGCAGAATATTAAAGTTTACAGAAATAAATAAATGCTACCCAACCTAATGTATATTTTGCTTAAATAATTTTGTTTACCCTTTTTGAATTGCAAATGGAATAATTTTTGAATTACAAATGGAATAATTTTTGATTTTCAATGAAATGAATTTTAAATAGTGTCTTTTGAATTACTTATGACGAGTTTTGAATTGCAAATGAAGAGTTTTGAATTCCAAGTGATGTCTTTTGAATTCCAAATGATGTCTTTTGAATTACAAATGATGTCTTTTGAATTTCAAATGATGTCTTTTGAATTACAAATGAAGAGTATTGAATTTCAATTGATATTTTTTGAATTGCAAATGGAATTTTTGAATTTCAACTGGTGTCTTTCGAATTTCAAGTGATGTCTTTTGAATTACAATTGAAAAAGGTGTAGACAGAGTAGATGATCAACATTCTTTGTGTCCCCAGCTCCTATAAAAGTTGTTTGACTCTATCGCTAGCCTCTCTCGACATCTTCATATCTTATTATGACAAGGCCACCAGTGCCAATAAAGGGTGTTTCCTAATTTGGCAAGCTCGTCAGCTTTACACTTCCATACGATGTCCCTTTGCCTAATATCTCAAAAAGGATGAATATCGAATGCTAAGCTATTTTCTAAAGAGATGAGCGGCGGCCTCGTGCCACCAAATCAGTTTGGTTTGCCATTTGATCTTAAATAGGCCATTAACAGAGTAATGCTTACGATTTGTGCAGCGCTTACAAATCTGAAATCAAAGATGAGGCTCAGTTTTAGCTCAAAGGACAGGGAAATAAGCAAAATTGCCACATTCGGAGTGAAGATAAATCACGAGAGATTTATGAGGCACCGTTACCGCCACGTATACTTCCTGTTTGAGGTGCTTTATGGATCCATGGAATCGTTGGTCCTACTCCTTCTTTAAAAATGAGAACACCGAGAAGGTTGCCATCAACTACGAGCACTATTAATCTAAAAAATTGAAAAGCATGTTGACTGAAGGTATGTTTTCCCAAGAGTATGGCCCATCAAGCTATCGACTTATTGATGGGAATATTTGGTAAACGCGTTATTTTGAGTCCATCAATTGGTCACAGAGATCTCTATATTATTTTCTCTGTAACTTTTTACTTATTTCACAGTACTCTTTTCCCGATGCAGCATCAGGCGCTTGGTGAAAATGCAAATTTCATCAAATTCTAAATATGGACACTTTTTATATATTTTCAAACTTTTTCAAAAACCACTGTCCCTTGTTACAATCACAATCGCCAACACCACCACCATCATCACCGTCGTCGTCGTCGTCACCATCATGCCACATTTAAAACGTTGTAATACAAAACAATGACACACAAGGCAACTGCAACACCAAAACCTAAAGAAAAAAAAAGAAACAGACATTCACTCTAACAAAGTATGGGGTACTTAAAGTCGCACATGCCGTTGAAACAGTGGCAAAACATGAACCCTGCAAACAACATCAGCAGCAGCACAAACAACACCACCGGCAGTAACAGCAGCAGCAACAACACTCTCACAAAAAATACAATAAATCGTTAGAGGCGTTAATGGCAATTTGTTTTCTCGGTGTAAAACGTCAACTGTAATATCAACAAAACTTATAAAACGTCTCCAATAATTACACTGGCATGGCTCTGGCTCCGTCTCCGTCTCCGAATGTACATACGTAAATATGTCGCAAGTAACAAAGTAGGCATACAAGTAACGAATACTTGCAACATTTATCAAACGAACGAGCGACCGACCGACCCCGCGCTCTAACATCAATAATAATATGACTGACTGGAGGTACTCTCGCCACGTCCGTCCGTCCGTCCGTCCTTCCATCACATAAACAAATCGACTGAATACTCGTACTTACATAAGACCACTGCCAACCATCCATCCATCCACTGCCATTCGTATGCCTTGGAAACATATACTAGCTGCCGCCGGGAGGAAGGGGGAGAGGTTGGTTGGTGGAGAAATTAAGGGGTCGGAGTGTTTGGCGCTTAGTTTGACATTTCATTAGGCGTCACCAGTTCTTTGGTTGCTGGTTTTTAATGGTGTTGAAGTTTATGATGATGACGACAAGTGCTGCATGTTTGATGTTGTTGATGATGACGAAGGTGATCGTATTTGGCGTTTTCTATCTGTACCAGCAGCACAGTGTTTCGAATTGGTGGAAAGAGAAAATCGAGTAATACAGGCAGAATAAATCTAAAATCTATGACTATATCATCATTCCAATAATGAAAACATACATATTTCTACCCCGAAAAAATATATTCATATTGGTGAGATTTTTAAAACGCAAATTCGGCATGTGAGTTGTGCTTCTCGTTCGTTTGTGAGAATCATCTCCTTATAGAGGCCGGGTTTGTTGTTGAAAAGTCGCTGCGAAGCCACTTGAAAAGGCTTTTGACATGGTCGAAATCATGATCGTGGTAGTCTGCAGCCAAGTAATAAATGTCGCCATGACATTTGTAAATAAATATGCATTCTATTAAATATAGATGCAAAATGGTCTTGAGCTAGGACAATATCCCAGTTCAAATCGTATATTCATAATATTTACAAAATTCATTTTTTCATCAATACTCAGTAAGAAAAAAATATAAATATATACACTGTGCGACAGTCCAAAAACTTTGGGAAGTGAAATTATTTTTCTGGTAGATAGTGTCGAGTAGAACAAGAATCTGTATTTGGAATTTACCGGACACCCCCAAAATATTGAGTTACGGGTAAAAAGCCGGTTTTTCGTATAGGCTTATAAGTGTATAAAGATACCTGTATATAAGCCTGCAACTTAGTTGGTTATCAACCGGATTTAAAAAGAAGAAACAAATAGCTTTCAATACACATATAGTTTATTAAATAAAATTTTAAAAAAATCTGTGTGCTTTTGTCCAGCAAACACATTTTTTAAACAATTTTTAGCCATTTTTCAACTTTGGTAATGTTTTGGCACATTATTTTATTTGGTTACCGCACCACTCGTAAATTTATTTAAATGGCACATTTAAAAAGGAGTAAAGCAGCGGTTAGTTTTTAAAATTCCGTTAGTAATTGACTGAGTTATTGCAGTTTTTATTAATACTATTTTTTTGGAAAAATACAAGTTTTGGTCATTCCGCTCTATCTTTATTTTACGAATTGAAGTCCAGTAAAAATACATAAAATTCATCAAAATAGATAAAAATTGTAAAAAAGCATGGCGATCATTTTAATAAAAAATCCCCAATTTTGGAACAAATTTTCCCCATTTTTGGAATTTGGGTTTTTTTTTTGAGAAACAAATTAAATCTAGTATTTTTTTCATAGTTTTTATCTTTTTGACGAATTTTAAATATTTGTATTGGACCTCAATTCGTAAAATATGAACTGAAAAGACCAAAACTTTTTTTAAATCCGATGAGAAAGTGAAAATCGGTTCACAGCCAACTAAGTTATAGACTTATAAGTGTGCAAACGTACGTAAAACCGGGTTTTACCCGCAAATCAAAAACAAAGGCTTTTATATCTCATGCTTATAAATGTAGCCGGCCATTTTATAACCCAAAAAGTACACAAAATCACTATAGGTAACATGTGTTCTCGTTTCTCCCTAAAAACATGTACTTTATTTGGTACCACATTAATACCTTTTCGTCCCACATCCTCCTTATATGTAAAAATTTTGAAATATCCATTTATGTTCCACATTTTTCGTAATGAAGGGCTGTACACAGGAATTTAATACCAGTTTTCACGATTCTAGCAGCAATACTTAAGTTGGTACCAAGGGGCGAGCCCTTAAAAGATTTTACATACCAAATTTCACGATTCTAGCGCTGTAATACCTTATTTATCCCTTTTATCCCACTCACTCCTTAAAAACACAAATTTCCAAAAAAATTGTGTCATGGTCAGAGGAATTTACACCCCAAGATTCTAGCTGCACTACTTTAGTTGGTACCATTTTATCCCTTTTGGTCTCGCTCACCCCTTATAAGTAAAAATTTCGAAAAATACATTTAGAGTGCGTTTTTACGTTGTCAGAAGAATTTACATACCATATTTCACGATTCTAGCTGCAATACTTTAGTTGGTATCATATTTATCCCTTTTTGTACCACTCACACACCTTAAAAGATGCAATGCAATGCTCTTCTATGTCGTGAGAGAAATTAATATACCAAATTTCACGATTTTAGCGCTGTAATACTTTATTAGGTACCATTTTTATCCCGTTTTGTTCCGTTCGCCCCTTAAAAGTACACGTTTCGAAAAATCCCTTTTTGTAGCTCGTCTGCAATGCAAGTGCAAGGCCCACACCGAATTTCATGTCTCTAGCTACTGTCGTTTGCCCAGGACGAAGATTCGACGATTATCCCTTTGTACCATTTTTGTACCATTTTACCCCCTAAAAGTACGTTTAGGGGGGCAACTTATATTTGGCAACTACCCTGTAATTTTCATGACCGTGGCTTCAGCCGTTTGGTCTGGGTGCTGATCAATGATAGGTCAGTCAGTGAGTTTGACCAGTGCAAAAAAAATATTTTATTTTCAAATATGTGTGTACTTTCAATCGACTGTAACTCCTGAAATACTTAAACGATTTTAATGTACTATATCTTGTTTTGAAGGCAATTTCAATTATTTATAAAATATTACAATACAATACTTTTATGAGAAGAATACATACACGAGCTTTCAATAATTCAATTACAATAATCGCAGCTATCAAATATCGTACCGCTTGCCATGGAATGACTCATACAACTAAAGGGTGATTTATTAAAAGCTATAGGAAAGTTTTTCACAAAAGACACATAAAATTCAGAAAAATGCATTAAAATCTTTATTTGAATCGATAGTACGGTCCATATAATTTAATGTTTGAAGATTATTTCAAGCAAATGTTGACCTTGACTGCGCCTCAAATGGTCCATCCGCTTAGTCCAATTTTGGCATACTCATTCCAACAATTCGGCCGGTATTTCACAAATAAATGCTTCAATGTTGTCTTCCAATGCGTCAATTGAAGCGGGCTTGTCTGTATAGACATGAGCTTTAACATAGCCCCACAAAAAATAGTCTAAAGGCGTTAAATCGCACGGTCTAGGTGGCCAATTGACCGGTCCCGAACGTGAAATAAAATGTTCACCGAACTCGCCTCTCAATAAGTCCATTGCTGCGCGTGCTGTGTGGCATGTAACACCGTGTTGTTGAAACCACATGTCATGCAAGTCAAGCTCTTGCATTTTGGGCAAAAAAAAGTTGGATATCATCTCACGGTAACGCTCACCATTCACAGTTACGTTACGATTCGCATCATCTTTGAAGAAGTACGGTCCAATGAGGCCACCAGCCCATAAACCGCACCAAACTGTGACTTTTTCTGGATGCATTGGTAGCTTTTGCAATGCTTCTGCTGATATTCACTCCAAAATCGACAATTCTGCCTATTTACGGACCTATCGAGCCAAAAATGAGCTTCGTCGCTGAACACAATATTTCGGTAAAAGAACTTTCTTAACAGGGCACGCATTTTGATAATAAAATTCAATAATTTGCAAGCGTTGTTCGTTTGTAAGACGATTCATGGCTAAATTATAGACCAAACTGAAGATGTTTGACAGTGAAACAAAACACGAAACGTGCGTCAGCTGTTTAAACCAGTGTTGCCAAAAAGATAATAGCTAAAAAATCACCCGCTATATAACTATATAACTATATAACTATATAACTATATAACTATATAACTATATAACTATATAACTATATAACTATATAACTATATAACTATATAACTATATAACTATATAACTATATAACTATATAACTATATAACTATATAACTATATAACTATATAACTATATAACTATATAACTATATAACTATATAACTATATAACTATATAACTATATAACTATATAACTATATAACTATATAACTATATAACTATATAACTATATAACTATATAACTATATAACTATATAACTATATAACTATATAACTATATAACTATATAACTATAGAACTATATAACTATAGAACTATATAACTATAGAACTTTATAACTAATATCTCAGTAACTGTGGGAGAGGATATAAATCAACGACAGAGTCAAGATCTTATAGTCGCCCATGCAAATTCCAATTCGTTGTTTTCAGTTCAACGAATTTCAATTGCAGCTATCGAGGACAAAAGTCATCCCGCTTGACATGAAATGACTCACATAACTATATAACTATTGGTTGTTTTCAGTTCAACAAGTAGATCAACTTTCATTACTGTTTCAAATATTCTACCATTAATTACACTGTCCAACAAATTAAGACCTATAGTCCAAATTTCTGGTTCTACTTGAAAGGTTGAACTTTGTCATTTAATAATGGAACACAATATCATTCATTACCGACTACCACGACTGGCTCAGCAGTACCCCTCATCCGATCAACCCAATTTTTCGGTACATGGCCCAATGATGCCGTCAGCCCAAAATCCAGACCAAACAGTGACTCGTTGTGGATGCATTGGCTTCTCTGAACGTCATATGCGGCAATTTTGCTTATTGACATAGCCACCGAGAAGTAAATGAAAACTCGAAAATTTTCACGTAAATTTCTTACAGTTTGCGGTAAAGACTCACTACTTTGGTAGTAAGTTTTTAATATTTCCCAATTTTGTTCGAGCGTATAGCGGCCCATTTTGCAAATGTCAAACATAACCTGAAAATTAAAATAAAAGTAAATGTTATTCTCCCTTTCAAAGTCAAAGGAGTCGGTAGTTCAAATTTAAAATGTTAAAAGGCCCAAGATGCTGCTCAATGAGATTCTTCCGGTCTATATATTCTGCCGTCCATCAATAATTCGTAACATCTCATCATGTGATAGCTCTGCTATCACTTTCTGTAAGTGTTCATTATTTCAACCACAATCGATGTTTCGCAACACTGTTCCACTATCGTTAATTGACCTATCTTCATCTTCTTACTACGAGTAGTAGTTGGAACTCTTACTACGAGCACTCGAATACCAGGCGAATACCATGTAGCGGTGAGTGTGTCCGTTTTAATAAATGGCATTACAATGCAATGTGGCCTTTTTTTGTTGGTCGGCCGGACGATTGCTAATGGAGTCACTTGCTGCTTGCTAAACAGTAATTAACAAATTCTCACTCTGTTTTTTTGTGTTGTCTGCTTTTTTCTCACTCCTCTGTGTGGTTGTCCAATATTCAAACATCATTAAGTTTTGCTTATCAACAGTCAACAACAGCAGCACGGCACTAACGTGGCCAACGCTAAACGAGCGGCTCTCAACTATTCCTATCAAGGAATCGCCTAGCTATACGACATAGCTCTAGTAGTAGTGGTGGTGGTGCTGGTAATCAGTAATCGTAATCGCACTCAGTAATCATAATCGCAGTTGAGTTGTGGCTCTGGCTCTGCCTCTGTCTCTGTCTCTGCTGTTGCATTACAAACAATTAATCTTGTAACACCTCTCGGTCTGTCTCATCATTTTTTAATGAGGTTTTATGTAAAAACACACACAATTCCAAACAGCAACAACAACAACCACAATGATGATGATAGAGGCAACAACAACAACATGAACACCAGATGATTCTTGAAATTACATAATCATTATTCATTTAAATACTTAAGAAGAATATAACCATTTAATATTTGTATTTATAGTTGTTTATCCATTTTTTAGTATATGTTGGAGGGGTGAGATTATGGGAATGGGAGTATTAAGTTTGCCATGAGGTTTGTAACCACTTAATGTTGTTGGTTTTTTTATAAAATTTGCAGAAAAACGATTGAACCAGTATTTTGTATTTTGTTGTTAAATTCAATTGATTTAATAAAATTATTAATTATTCATCTCTATAGGTTGTTTATAGCCATTTGGTCCCAATTTAAATGCATTTTTTTGCATTTTAAAGTAAAAATATTAGATATTTTTTTGAATTCGCCGTGGATATTATCACTATTTACAACGTATACATAAGTTAGAGTTATTTGTCGTAGTCATTTCCATAATTTATAACAAGTAAGGAAAGGCTAAAGTCGGGCGGGGCCGACTCTATGATACACTCCACTTTCTATCCGAATACAATTCAATTCGGTGAAAAAGTGAATACGGGAAGGATCTTTGTATCCTGTAAATGTATGTGTTTGAAAAAAATGTTAAATCGGAAAGGACATTTATATGGGGGTATATTGAAACCTGGAACGAAATAGGTGAAATATAATATGTATAGTTTGGCCAAAATCGGTTAAACATTTGGGAGCAACATTTTTATTTGGGCTATATCTAAATCTGAACCGATCTTTCTGCATATGTGTTTCTGGTTGGATTGTAAGATGTTGTGTCAAATTTAAAGAAAATCGGGTACAATATGTCGTTTCTAGAGCGGAAAATGTCAAATCGGGAGCGACATTTGTATGGGGGCTATATCTAAATATCAACCGATCTTATCGAATTTTTGCATAGGTATTTCTAGTTGGATTATAAGATGTTGTGCCAAATTTAAAGGAAATTGGGTACAATATGTGGTTTCTAGAGCGGAAAATGTCAAATCGGGAGCGACATTTGTATGGGGGCTATATCTAAATCTGAACCGATTTGCCTCAAATTAAATAGCGTTCGTCCTTGATCCACAAAACTTACTTGTACCAATTTTTGTTAAGATCGGACTATAATTGCGACCTGTAATTTGATTACAACAATAGATGGACAGACAGACGGACATACGGACATTGCTAATTCGACTCAGAAAGTGATTCTACGTCGATCGGTATACTTAACAATGGGTCCATCTCGCTTCATTCTGGGTGTTACAAACAAATGCACAAATCCATAATACTCTCGTGGAGTGTATAATGAAATTGTCCATGCGTATTGCGAATATTAATTATATCCTCACTCTACAGAGTAGGAGGGTATATATCATTTGGGACAGAAAAAAGTGTAATAAATTGAAGGAGTGACTTAAGACCCTAAGTATGTTTGGACCAAGTCCGTTTCACGACTTTTTAAGGTGTTTGTCCGTCTGGTGTGCACGATAACTCCCGAAGGGAGTTAAGGAATCAATTCAAACTTTATTTTTCCCAAACTTAGTTTAAGTTCGAAGATGGGCGAAATTGACACGCCCCTTCTGGTACCCCCACACAAAAGACCCATATTCCTATGTTAAATTAAAACCAATGCAACTTCCGCACGGATACTCAGAATCAGTTATATTTTGGTATTTGATAATGTTTATACACTCCACGAGAGTATTATGGCTTTGTGCATTTATTTGCAACACCCAAAAGGAAGCGAGATAGACCGATTGTTAATTATACCGATCGACTTAGAATCACTTTTTGAACCGATTTAGGTCGATACAGGTCGCAATTGTAGACAGAACAACGAAGTTTGTCGGGATAAGGACGAACGCTATTTTATTTGAAGAAAATCGGTTCAGATTTAGATATAGCCCCCATACGAATTCCACTCCCGATTTGACTCTTCACTGTAGCTACCACATATTTTAACAGATTTTCTTCAAAATTGGCAAATCATCTTATATTTCAACTAGAAACACCTGTGTTGAAAATGTGTTGGATCGGTTCAGATTTATATATAGCTCCCAAACAAATTTCGCTCCCAATTTGACTTTTTCCGCTCCAGAAACCACATATTGTATCAGATTGTTTTCAGATTTGGCAAGACATCTTATATTTAAACTAGGAATACCTATGGTGAAAATAAGTCAGATCAGTTCAGACTTATATATAGCTCCCATTCAAATTTCGCTACCGATTTGACTTTTTTTGTTCTAGAAACCACATATTTTAACAGATTTTCTTCAAAATTGGCAAAACATCTTACATTTCAACTAAAAACACCTGTGATGAAAATGTGTTAGATCGGTTCAGATTTTTATATAGCTCCCATTCAAATTTCGCTCTCGATTTGACTTTTTTGTTCTAGAAACCACATATTTTAACAGATTTTATTCAAAATAGGCAAAACATCTTACATTTGAACTAGAAACACCCATGGTGAAAATGGGTCAGATCGGTTCAGATTTATATATAGCCCAATACAAATTTCGCTCCCGGCTTGACTTTTTCCGCACCAGAATCCACGGATTTTCACCGAATTTCTTCAAATTGAGCATAACACGTTATACTTGAACTGGAAGATTCTATTGTGATTCTTATTCTAGTGGGTATAGCCCCGAAACAAATATTCTTCTCGATTTAACAAATTGGACCAGGTCATATTAGCCTATGATTAGGAAACATACAAAAATCTTTCCCGTTTTCACTTTTTTACCGAATTGATTTGTATTCGGATAGAAAGTGGAGTGTATCATATAGTCGACCCCGCCCGACTTTAGCCTTTCCTTACTTGTTTTATAATCACGTTAAGTGTACTAAATATGACGTGTTTTGCCACGCCCCTTCTAGTATCTCCCACACAAATCACCCTAGCATACATAAAATTAAAGCCGCTATAACCTATATACGGATGACCAGAGTATGGTGAAATTTGATATTTGATAATGCTTTTATAGCATTTACATTCGCATGGAATATGGTACCCCTTCTGGTACCTCCCACATAAAATGGCATAAACTTTGGTTACAATAAAACCAACATAAAATCCATAAATCCGGGTAGTCAAAATAATTTGCAAATTGTTATTTAAAAATGTTTCTATAATCGCTTTAAAC